>PVKZ01000213.1:0-85746 GCA_004027375.1 Macroglossus sobrinus
CTTTCTTTCTTTCTTTCTTTCTTTCTTTCTTTCTTTCTTTCTTTCTTTCTTTCTTTCTTTCTTTCTTTCTTTCTTTCTTTCTTTCTTTCTTTCTTTCTTTTTCTTTCCTTTCTTTCAAATAATCCTGCAGTGATACTTGAATTTTAGCCTCAGCTTCTGAGCATGTATATTCTGAGGGGTGAGGCTCCTTCTGCTCACTTTCTCAGTGGAAAAGCTGATACTGAAAGGAGTGGGAAACTAAAACTTGAAGATATTAGTTTTTAAATTCCTAAATCAGTCGCTCAGTCACTGTACCCGTCACTTTAGACTTCTGAATGTTATTAGTGCTGACAGAGATGATCGGCATGTTCTATCTGAGGGTTTACACTTGCAGCTCAACAGCACTGGCTTCTTACAAGCCTTGCATCCGATGTCTGGTGTTCTGAGAGGTTGTAACCACTTCCATGGGATAGGTAGTTGGAAGGGCAATGGAACTGCACACCAGTATCCAAAGAAAAATCTCTTCTTCTTTCTCTATTTCTACCCCCCTTTGGCAACTCTCTTGCAATTCCCTTACCTCTAATACATTAAAATAGTTCCATTTTGTAAGCCCATTAATATTAATAGAAGAGAGTGAATGAAGACCGGAGGAGGAAAAACAGAGAAAAGGTAAACGTATGATAAAAGAGAAAAAACAAGAGAACAAATAGTTAAGCTCATTAAAATGAAATCTCATAATTTTATTCGGTGTCCAGATTATTTATCTACTCACATATATTGCTATCTTTCAGTCTAATCGGTCATTAAAAAGCAGTACCTTTTCTGTTAACATCATGTCCAAAGTATAGCTGTAAAAATTATCTCACACCAATGAATCTGAGTTATCTGTTATGGCTTTTTTTTTTTAACTAAAACTATTCTAAAATGAAATTGAAAGAGTTCATGTGACAATATTTCTATCTACCATTTCTTATAAGTATAAATCTACATATACTTAGCACTGCCATGTATAGTACACACATATACAACTAGCCAGATCTGGTATGTAGTGAACAGATATCCAGTAACTGCTCATTTGCTTTCTTTAAAAAGTGTGACTATTTCCAAAATCCATGAATGAAAATTTGTTTAGCTAGTTTAGTATATAGAGATATAGATAAATATAGATTCTAACATGCTTTACTTGAAAATTTATAAGATTTTAAAACAGAATCATTTAATATATTCTTAATAAATTCAATTTTTTTCATAAGTTATTCTGTAGCTATTTGGGGGACAATAACAATTAAGGACATATAAGATTAAAGTTTTATCACTTATTATGTGTGTGATCTTGATAAAATCATTTAAACTACAAGTCGGTAAGAAAAAAATGAGTAATTCTATAGAAAAAATAGGCATATATTTTTAATAAGCATTTCATAAACGAGGTTATCCAGTTGGCCTATAACCTTCCAGGAAAGTCAAGATAGAATCATAATGAAATATCACTACACAATCGAGAGCACAGCTACCATTAGAAAGCCTGTCAGTACTTTTACAGTGACTCTCATAACTCTAGTGGGGTTTTAGATTGCTGTAATTACTTTGGAAAACAGTTTTCTATCATCTAATGAAGCTATATTTATATATATTCATATCTAATCCAATAATTCCAATTCTAAGTATATGACCTATTGAAATACATGCATATATGCACAAGAGGATAAGAATAACTAAGTTTATAGAAGCATTATTCAAAACAATCATAACATATAAACAACCCTAGTATCATT
Organism: Macroglossus sobrinus; assembly: GCA_004027375.1. Taxonomy (NCBI): domain Eukaryota; kingdom Metazoa; phylum Chordata; class Mammalia; order Chiroptera; family Pteropodidae; genus Macroglossus; species Macroglossus sobrinus. Next base: position 1,755 of record PVKZ01000213.1, read on the forward strand.
AATAGAACAAATAAATTATGAATTAATAAAAATAAATGAGCTACAGTTATAAAGAATAACATCAGTGGATTTTTATCAACATATGACTGAACCAAAAAGTCAGACATAAAGGAATACACATTGTCTGATTTTGATTACGAAAAGCCCTAACTGCATTGTATAACAAGGGCTATTTAGGTAATAAAGAAGTAAATGATTAGTATAGAAGCCAAGATAGTAGTTATCCTTCATTTTTTTTAGGGTTGATAAATTTTATTTTTATAAAATACTTTAAAAGGCTTTTTAAAAACATTTTCTTTGTGTGTGTTTATTTTTATTCAAATATAGTTGATATAAAATATTTTGCTAGTTTCAGAGGCAGACTATAGATTCAATATTTATGTACCTCATGATTTTATTACTAAGTCTAGTAATCATCTGTCACCATTCAAACTTATCTCAATACTATTGACTATATTCCCTTCACATTTTCACCTATTCCCCCAAACCTATGGTTTTCTTAAAGGAGGAACAAGGGGGTTAGATTGAAAAGGAACATTCAGAGAATTTCTGGAAGGCTGGTGATATTTCATTTCCTAACCTGGGTAGTGCTTATCTCTACATTTATTATTTGTATACTTTTCCTTATATGTGTACATGTAATTATAATTTATAACATATACATTTTTTCTTATATGTGTTGTTTTCACAGGAAAGATTTATCTTTAAAACACAATACTTATAGCTTTATTATTGTCCCTAGCAGATAATGAATATGGATCGAGCAAGCCTCTGGAAGAAAGACTATCAGAGAGAATCAAAGCCAAGAAATTAGGTCCAAAAAAATATTAAAAAAAAATAGGAAGGGCAAGAAGGGCAAAATTGAGTAGCAAAAACAATCCATACAAGTTAGGGAAAGATATTTTTAGCATTTCATCTAGGTTTAAAGATACTGAGAAGGTCTACTGATGTTCAGCATAGTGTAACTACTTGAATTCAATTATGTAACTTAAGGAAAATAGTTATTGAGTATTTCTCACCTTCAATATTATTATGTACCTATTACGCATCACATACTCTTCTAGTTTAATGAGAACTGACAGACAAGGTTCCTGGCCACAGGGCCAGCTAGTGATGAAGAACAAAATGTAAAGAGAATGCATATTGAGATGCAGACTCATGTGTTCCAATTTCAATTGTGTTGAACCCAGATGAAGGATTTGTTCTTGTATGAAGTTAGGAAATCTTCCATGATAAAATAGGACAAAGAATAAAGAATTGGTGGTGGCAAAAAGGGGAATTTATCACCTGATTTTCCCAGGTAGGAGATTGCCCACTGTGTGAGTGTGTGTGTGTGTGTGTGTGTGTGTGTGTGTGTGTGTGTGTGTGTTTGTGTGTGTGTGTGTGTGTGGCAGCGGGGAGGAGGGTGATGATAGAAAAGTTAGAGGTCTGAGGAGAATGTTTAAGTCTTAAAACAGCAAAGAACAGAGTAAGAGAGATAGGGTTGCTGAGTGGGTTTGTATGAGAAAAACAGGAAGATTCAGGGATACTGGACAGGAGAATTAATTGGGTTGTTGAAAAATTAAGTGTTGACATTATATTGAAAACTTTTGTTAAATAAATCTTAATAGTCAATGATATCTTCAAGATTAAAGAACAACAATATAGTAGTAACTAAAAAAGAACAATCAATATAGTAGTAACTAAAAAAACCATCCATTAATTGAATGGCATTAATTTTGCTTTGTAAAATCAGTTTTAATTAGAAATTAAAAGAAAATTGAGTGCAAGATGAACACCTCACAGTCTTTGCGGAACTATTTTATAATTTTATAGTCCACAAAATATTTGAAAGAGCTACAATATTAGGTAATTTGAGATGTAGTTATTAGATAAAATTCGACCTGTGTAGTGATGAGCCTGATGGAAAGTAAAACAGATTTTGATAGGATGATGATTTAGGCACCACCTCATTAAGTCACAGAGAAATGTTTGCTAAGATATTTAAAGAAGAGCTAATAAAATGTGCTAAAATATCTGTGGTTTATTATCTTATTCCAGAAAACATTTTATGACCAAAGAAAACAAAAAGTATAAAAATAATATGTTTTTTAAGCTTTTAGATTTTGCTAGTAGGTAGAAAACATGCTATAATTTGTGTCCCTTTGATAAAAACTAAGCACGGTGGAACTAAACAGCCACTTAACATGGTTACAGACTGCATCTAGTAAAACGCTATCTGCACTAGTGACAGTGGAGAGTAAGATATGCTATTGCTTATTATCTGAAAAGAACTTCTCAAGTGCATAATGCAAAACTTAGAAACACTAGTATAGGAGTATTACTTGGTATTTTGAGGTCTCAGAAGCTATTACTCTGGTTCTGAAGATTTCTGAACATGGAATGAGCAGATTTTTATTGATAGATAGATTGATTGATTTATTGATTGACTGACTGGTTAGCATGGTAGCTTTCAGCAGGCAGATATGCCAACAGAGCAAAGCCATAATATGTGCTTAAAGTGGATACCCTGTAACCACCAACTAACCAGGCAATCTTAAAAAAGACTTCACTTTTTTAGCCTCAATTTCTTCAACTATAAGTCAAAGAAATGATATTCAATGTCTCAATAATATCTAAAAGTCCTTTCAGTTCAACTATTATGTTCCTACACAAGACAGTATTTTTGTGGATTGTACAGTGACTGGTCTAGCTTATTTTCAATAAAAGAAAGTAAATTATTCTGGTGTCTTAAGAGGATGATCTAACAGGTGGTATGGGAAAAGTGATTGATTTAAAAACTTAGGTTCCTGTCTGGTAATTCCATAAAAGATTGCTGATAATTTCAACATCGATGCCATGGAATTATCATATACCCTTTCTGTAGCCATGTCAAGATGCAATAGCAAAATAAGACCATCATTAAGAGATTTGTGCTCTGTGCATTTGATCACAGGTCATCATCAACCTATAGAGTCTAAGGACTATGTAGTTGCATTGAGTTAGAAGTAGAGTTATTTATAGGTTCTCCAGGAAAACTGGGAGATATATAGTTGATCTGTTAGACCAATTCTCTCTCAAATGAATTTTTTAATACAAGCAGTCCTGGCTAATATCTTTGAAGGTTTGTATGAGTGACCTTATAGGTAGATACAAATACTCATTTGGATGAGAAAGTGGGCAAGAACAGCCAAGGCAATTTTGAAAAAGGACAGTGGTGAAGGCAGTGCCAGGGTGGGAGATGGAGAGGATTTTTCTGCCTAAGAAAACATTTTAAAGAATGAACATTAGAACTTTGTCATTTTGACATATGAATAGTCAAAAATATCATTAGTACCGAGTGGAGAAAGTATTTAATTTTCTGATTTAGAATATTAAAATGAGAAAAGTATTGTGATAATTCATTGTTCTTTTTTTAAGTGAAAATCCTAACTGACATTCATAATATTCTAAATGTAGAAGAGCTAAAGTATAAAAATTATAAAATAAAATGTAGAAAAATATGCTCACAAACTTAATATTGGTTGGGATATATTTTTTATCAAAATACAAAATTCCAAAGCCATAATGAAAAAATATTGAAAAGTAACATTATGTTGATTCAGATAAACAAAGTTAAAAGATGACATGCCAACTAGAAAATTATTTATATTATATATAACAAATGATTAATATCTAGAATAATTTTTACAATAGTTTTCTGTATGTGTGAGGATCATGTACTTATTATTCGAATCAACCTTATTTTGGCAAATTTTGATAATAATGGCAGATAAATTCATAAGTTTCATGTAATTACCTTCAAAATACATAGGAACATATTCAAAGTATGCTCAAACTGCAAGCACCTTTTTACTGCTATATTTGAAATGACATTATATATTTATTAATTATATTTTAATAGAAAAAAATGTCATTTTTTTCCTTTGCTTTAAAAAAAAAAGGAAGAGCCATTAAAAGACATAAACAATCCAGAAAAGAGTGGAAGGAAGGAAGGAAGGAAGGAAGGAAGGAAGGAAGGAAGGAAGAAAAGAAGGATAAAAGTAGAAAGGAAGGAAGGAGGCAGGCAAAGGATATGGAGAATAGTTCATAGAATAGGAAATATAAAAATGTCTGTGTATGTATTTTATGCATTTATATATTTATATTAATATATTATTTTATACATTTATATATTTACAGATATTACATATATATATTTACATATGAATATGCATAGAACAAAAGAGTCTGCTCTTCCATTGCTCACAGCTGTTATCCTTGAGAAATGGGCATGATTGCTTCGTTGTTCAGGAGGACTTATTTTAATGTCAGAATGTTTGGACCACTGAGACTAAGACAATAAAACCAGAAATCAGGAATTAAAAACTAATGGCAGGTCTTCAGTTGGAGAAGGCTTAACTGAGATTGGAGAGTTAGGCTGAAACAAAACAAAGTTTGAATATGATAAGTGGGCTCTTTAGAGTCTGGGGCTGGCTAAGCTTCCAACATGATATTAGTTTTATATACATAGGCTTAGAGCAGGGGTCTTAGAAAGGAGATATCTTGAACAGATGCTTCTAAACTGAGCGTAGGGATAGATAATGATAGGAAATCTGGTTACCAATATTTATTGATAGCATTCTTGAAGTCCTAGTGTGAGAATGAAACTGATCTATGCTCTCTAAGGACTTTTGGACGTCAGATGAACAAGAGTGAATGAAGGCTGAGGCTATTTTGTTTATGTCTCTATAAACAAAAATTTTGTGGGAGTGGACAGAAAACTAGAACAGGAAAAACAACCTACATACATGGAACCAAAAGTTTTGTGGGAGTGGACAGAAAAGTAGAACAGGAAAAACAACCTACATACACGATTTTAAATTCTCTTCACAGTTGATATTCTGATATTTATTCCTGGGAGTACAAAGGCAAATACAATAAAACCAAATCAAAATCAAGTTTTCTAATGGTGTGGTTTGGTTTCTTGAGAATTAAAATATATCCTAGCATTCTGTTCAGGTTATGTGAATTTTTAAAATACAATTTTATGTCAAGGTAGACTCAGTTTCTATCTGATATGTTCAAAATTGTGTTTATAGGTATTTATGTGAAAATAATACTTTTAATCCTTCTTTAGGCTTGCCAAAAAACAGTTAATAGATTTTAGAGTTTGGCCAAGGTCTGAATTTATATGAAGGGCTCATGGTGCTCTTGTGTACACAGTTATGTTTTGCTTTAAACATAATTAGATTCATTATGTTCCCAATAAACATTTTATTGAGAGTTTCACAATGTTCATAGCCATAGAGATATCTTAACAGCCAAAACACTTGTTTGGCTTTAATTTTTTTTTCAGTCATATTAGTTGTGGGAATTTGATTGTTTGGGAACTGGAAGGACAGATTGCCTAAAACAGAGAGAAAAAAGCCTCGGAGTGGTCTTTACTCTCTCTGCCTGAAAGGTCTGCCTACTCCTAAGATGTGATGTACACACATACCTTTTCCCTCCCAGAGAACAATCTTGAGGCAGAATGTCAGCAGAATATTTCTATTGCAATATTTCCTACCATCTCAGTACTTAACTCTTTCCTTTTACTCTTTTTTCTGGGTGCCCACACATATTATATTAGCACCACATCAACTCTGAATATACAGTGAAGTACATTAGACAAGAAATGGTAATCTAATGCTTAGAATAAATCAGAGACTCTGGAGCTCAGAATTATAAGCCTTCTGTGGTCTCATGCTGTACTTTTAACCTGTCTGTCCCATTTCCTTTTATATATACTATGCTTCAGGAGTTACCCTACCTTGTGCTTTTACACCACTCTGGCATTGTTCTTCTCACCTTAAATACTCTCCTTCTCTCCCTCTCACCTCTACATATTCCAAATTCTGCCATTCTTCAGGGCCTACCTCAACTTTCAAATATTTCTATTAACTTTCCTCATCAAGTTATTTTTTTAAATTAATATCTTTTGAATATTTTTGACAATTCTCTGTGACATTTATTACCTATCTTATGAGATATCTCATTTTCAAAGTAAATTCTGAAAAACAAACAAGCCTTAAATTATTAAATGAAGATAGCGACAACCTCCAGGCTTTCTTTTTCTTTTTTATTTGGTTATGAAGTACTCCACATGCTGAAATGGTGGCTTAGACCTCCCTAGGCAATATCAATCAATGATGGTGGATTCTGAGTCAAGACTTCATATGACACTTACATGTCACATTAGGGAAATCTGGTCTGAGCAGGTCCACACTTTATTGGGGCAAACCCTAAGACTTAATCTGAAGTATCTCAGGAAAACAAGGTTCCCATAGCACTTCTTTGTATAGTTGCCTATCAGATGCCCATCTTTCCCTTGCATTTGATAACAGAACTAATTTTTTATCTGGCACAATGCTGCCAGCTAAATTATTTTATATCCTTTCCTCCCTTATATTTCTGTATAGGCCTGTGGTAGTGTTTTGTTCAAGGGGTATAAGTGGAGATTTCCTTCATGAACTATCCTGAAAGTGTGTCTTATCTACCCCTTCTTCCATCTTGTTGTTTAACATAAGAACTTGAGGGCTGGACTTCAAATAGCTGTCTTGGAGCATTAGGAGAGGGCCATTACTTTAGAGACTGTGGGAGGCAGAAGCAGATTAAGTGCATTATTATATTAAGATTTTGGTCACATGCAGCTGAAGTTACAGCTGATATGCCCTATAAAATTTGGTTCACCTCTGCTAATCTGAGAGTTGTGAACTTAGTTCATTCTGAAACCATTAGAAAATGACATGTAACAGAATTCCTAAGAGTACTTTGGGCATTCTGAAAGATTGTAAATAGACCAGACTCTTTGAAATAAAGACCAGAATAATACTGACCTAAGACCAAGATCCCAAGCATTATTCTACTCTGGACTCTCCTAGTCCTGTTTCCACTGTTATATCTGGTTTTAGGCCACGTTACTTTTCATTTGGATGACTAGAAAAGTCTCTCTTCCAAACTTTTCTTGTTCATTTCTCCCTAATATACACTGCTAGTGCAGTTATCTTTTCAAAGTATAACTTTGAATGTCCTGCTATTTGCTAAAATGTAACTTTTTCCCATTGCTTTCTGATGCTTTTCAAGCTATTTACCTGATAAAGCAATGCGTGCTCTCAAATCAAGCTGTTTCTGTAGTTTTATTTCTGTCTACTCTTCCTTGTACAGCCTGTACTTTATCAAAGTTGATAATTTTCTGTTTATAGTATGAGCCCAACAGTAATTTGCATCCTTCACACAATCTTTTTTATATTACTCCTGATATTTGAAATGATTTTCACACCATCTATAAATGGTTTCATTCTACCCATCCATAAAGATTTAAATGCTACCTCGCCTTTGACATGTGCTTTAATAACAATGATGCTTCTTAAACTACTAATTAATTAATAAAAATAATTACTAAGTTTGAGTAACTACTGTTAAGTTGAAAACTGTAAAATGGTCTAAACTTCTACAGTACTTGCTAACTAAAAACTGAACCTGCCCATTCATCTATCATCATTTATCTAGCATCTAGCAATCTATCATCTATCTATCTATCTCATCTTTTTATCTATTATCTATCTATCATCATCTACCTACCTACCTACCTACCTACCTATCTACCTACCAACTCTATATATCTGGGTCAGAAATAAAGGCAATTTATTACTCACAACAAGACAGTAGTAAGAGCAATAACTTTGTATGGATTCCTTAATGATTTTATTTCCACACAGTGATGTGGTGAATGTCATATGTGACTTGTGAATCAAAGGAAATAAACTCCGAAATTAGAAAACTCTAATGTTATATAGGGCTACTGGTGACATGCTATTCTCTCCTCCAGAAAAAGAGATTTCATTATACTGAATTGCAAATGTCCCAGAGGAGGAAGGTGAAGGCATCTCTAAAATTATTACCTTGGAATATAAACAAATTTACTTTAGGGTAAAAAAAAGAAAGGGAAAGGAAGAGAAAGAAAGTGAAGGGAAGGGAGGCAGAGGGGGAGGGAAGGAATGAGAGAGGAACGTTTTACCTTTACTATCCTGGGATGTCTCCAGATAAAGAGATGTTTCCAGTTTTACTTTTCTGGAATGTCTCCTTATACAAACATTGGCTTCAAATACCTTTTCTCAGAGACCTTGAACCATGCAGAAACATGAGATAATCATGGAGAATTGTCTCCCAACTACCATGTAACAAGCGCATTAAATATACTATCTCCAATCCTAACTATAACTCCATAATTTAGATACTAGTATTCCAGTTTTGCAGATAAGGGGATTGGATCTCTGGAAATGTACAATATTATGCCCAAAGCTACAGTGTTACTAAGTATTAGAGTCAAGATTCAACTGTGGTCATTTAGCCTTAAAGCCAATACTCTTTCTATCACAAATCGAATGCAGTAAATCTTCCATTGAAACTAGCCTCATGATGCTTAATATGAATTTATTTTATGACATATTTTCTATTTGACCTATTCTCATGTAAGCTTCTTGAGGACAAAATCTGTCTTATATCTTCTAAGGTGCCTAATGAAGTGAATAGCCTGTGATTTTGAATGCCTTATTAAGATTGTCTGAATGAAGAAAATCTGTCAATATATATACAACGAAAAATTGACAGTATACCACCTAAATAATACATGATTGTGGAAAAGAGGTCATAGCATAAAATTCAAATATGGCAACCTCTTACCTAAAATATTAATAATGATCTCTATTTTTACTCAGCTGACAATTTAGCTTGAAGGTTTATGAAAATTTGATGTCTAAAGTTTAGAGAAAGTAACTACTAGCTGATAATAATTGGTGAGGAAGAATATATATTAAAAAATCATATGAGGTAACTCACATGAGAACTAATGTTTTAATATAGATTATCCCGAAAAAAATTATTTTATTTTAGAACTAAATTTGTTCCATTCTAGAGAAAAATGTGCTCTATGCTGAAGAGTCAAAATTTGTGGTTGAGTTACAGACTTTTTTCTCTTCACTCTGGTTCTGGGGCAAAAGTCTTTTTCTTGTAACAGTTTATTCTAAAATACTCATCTATTTACATAGTCCATTTTTTTGTTGTCATAATTCATATCACTGGAATATGTGTTCATAGCTCTTTCTTGACTGAAACCAGGCAGCTTCACTATTCAGAATTTAATGAGTTTCTTAAGTAAAAAGGTTAGGTACTGTTAAACACCTACTGCAAAATTTAGTCTCAACTTTGTCATTTAATTACTCAGGTTATTCAGTAGAATAAATATATTTGGTTATATTTTCCCCTTTGGGCTAGTATTCATTGCTTTCTTTTCCTCCTAATGTTAAATCATGAGTTTTTAAGGCTGTTCTTGCATTCCTAGTAAATATTTGCTTTGAACATGTTCCCATTCTTGAGATAAGAAACCTCCATTTCCAATGTGTATTGAAAGAACAAAATACATTTACATAATATTTTAATCAATATTAAAGGTGATATTTTAAAATAAAGGGAATATTTTTACTATTTTTAAAAATGGTATAACAAGAAAACAGAAATGCAAATATTAATTCATGAGGGGAAGGTTATGTTTCATTACACTTTCAACGACTTTGGCAGTTGTTTTCCTTATATATACGCAGGATATTAAAGTGTTAGCTCTGTGTGTGTGATTTATTGTGAAACTTCTTTACCCCAAAAAAGCCCTGCTATTTTAGTAGAGTTCAATATATTTCCTTTGGGGAAGATTAAATAAAATATGTTAACTCAGTTAAATTTGGAGTCTGATGACAAATGACTAAATGTGTTCAAATTAGGCAGGCACAGGAAATCTGTCCAGCAAAGGACTAAACCGGGAAATAATGTTTGAATGTACACTCGCGAAATTTTGCAATTTGTTTCTTTAGAGTTCAGTATTACAATATGCCATTAATTTTAAGCAGTAATTTAAATAAGTAGAAATTAGATTTCTATATTCCGGCATACAACTCTGCTATACAGTTATACACTAAAATGCAAGTATACACATAAACAGAAAATGAAATTACTTCACTTTGAGTGAAGTAATAGAACATATTTTAGATTTTATTTTGGTATATGACATTTTAAAAACAAAAGGATATTGTCACTTAACCCCAAACTACATGTCTGAGTACACTCAGGGACTACTTAATTATTATCTCCTGATAATGGAAATAAATTATTCTAGAGGTAGGGCATCTAGCCTTACATGAATGTTTAAATCAATTATTTTATATAAGGGTTAATTATAAAGATTGGGTTAGGAATTAACTTAGGTTCAAACAAGTTCAAGCCAGTTGACTTTGGTAGGTAGAACTAGGAAAATAAATATTGAAGCATATTTCTAAGTGTTTCACTCTAGATCAAAACTTCAAAACAGGAACTGATGGCAGACAATTGGACATCCCATCTGAACATGTTTCTGAAAGTAGAGGTTTGGAATTATGAAGATAAAGAATAGTGCTGTCCAATCTTCATAATGCCAGAGGGAATTAGGTGAGAGGTATAAAAGATAACTTTTTGCTAATAATGCTAAACTCAGAGATGCAGGAATATTATTTTCTGTGCTGTGAATTTCAAACCTTAGAAAAACACATACAAATATAAACAGAGACCTGGAGAATACCCCATGTGCTCCAACATCTTTCTTTTATATAACTATGAGCAAATAGAACTATGCTCATTAAGAGCTACACACTGCACCTCTTTCATCTACAAAACAGAAACCAGGTCCCCCTGACATGTCTGTTCATGGAATAACTATTTTCCCTGGAGGGAAATGTATACTTCCAGCCCCTTGTCCTTATTAAAGGGAGAATCAAATTCAATGAGAATAAAAATCTGGTAACAGTAAATTAAGGTAACGAAATATTTTACCTCTTAATTATTTTTACATTTCCTATGAAACCTAGTCTGCTTTCCCAAGGTCATAAAGCTTGACAAATGATCATCTTATAAGATCGATTTTATTATGTTTTCTTTTACAACATTGAAAAATGCATCTTTGATATTGTGTTTTATGTTGAAGATAAATCAAAAGATTAGGTATTTATATCACAAAACCATAATGTTTTGCCATTTTTTAAAACAAATTTCCATGTAAACCTATTTCTGATATCTAAAAGAAAGAATAGTTTCTCAGACAAATGAAAGTTAATTTCAAATAATGAACTAAAAGGATTTAAAAAGTTTATCTTCAATGATGTTTAAAGGTCAATTTTCAATGATGTTTAGTAATATTGGTACATGAAATTTGTATCACCTTGAAAAAAATGACCTATTTTTTTTGGAAAATATATTATCATACTACAGAAAATGTAAGATAAATTGTACATATGAGACCTTTCCATTAGGTAAGACAAGTGCTGAAAAGTGTTTAAAAATAAAACGAGATTTTGTAACACAAAAAAAATTAAGGGCTGGAGAAAATATCCTACTGGAGAGAAAAATATTTATTATTAAAAATATCTATTTATTAAACTATTTTCAAGAGTGCTATTCAAAATGGAATATGTAATTACAGTTTAGTCTGAAAGATTTCTTAGGTCTTTGATAATGTTCTGATCCCACTTTTCTATCTTGAGGCCATTGTACTGCCAACCAGCTTCTCACATGAAGCATTAGTAGCTTGAGATACCATCACTCAGGGTGTCGTGTTGGACCTCTGTCAATTGTGATCAATTTTAAGTGTAAATGATTGAATAGTTTAAAAATGAGTAGCTTTTAGAGAACTATTATAGGTGAGTAGAACTGCACTTAAAAGATCACAAGATGGGGGGAGGTTAATGTGTCTGGCAATCTAATTGTTATTGGAAAAAATAATCTCCTTGAACCTAACAGCCGTGGAGAATTAGGCAGCAGGACTTTGATAGGCATCAAGTCTCTGTTTGAACTCACTGTGTTTGCTTTTATCTCTGTCTGTCCATGATAATTTCTGAGGAAGCTGAATGACTTTGACCGAATTTAGTAGAAAGTTCAAGATGTACCTTAATTTCAAGCCTGCCATCTTGATTTAATTAAAGTTCAAATGATTTGGACCAATTTTAAGTATTATTTTTCTTATCTATCATATAAAAGAAAATAGCTAGGTCCTTTCATATTGCCTTCCTTGATATAAATTTTGATTTATTGTAATTCTTGGTTTAAGTTTCATGGAGGCAATCTGTTTCAAACAATGTATATATTTTGTTATAATTTTCAACATAAATGATAATAGTGGAATGCCCACTCATTTTTAAATCAAATAAATAAAGTTTAGAAAGAATTTTTTTCTGCAGTAGATAGAATGTAAAGGTTCCAATCTCTGAAAATTCTGGTGACAAGCCAAGTTTTGTGAGGCACCTAGTAGAACTTTAATCTTTCATACATATAGTTGGCAAATTTTGTGCTCTATCCACCTCTACCAATACACACACACACACACACACACACACACACACACACACACACATTTTTAGGAAATATAATGCCCTTAAGTATGACTCAGCAGATGTTTTAGATAAACTATGAAACAGGTCCAGTCAGTTTCTATATAATACTGCCCTCCATTCTCCCCGTCTTCGGCTTGGTCCCTCTCCTGGGCCTCTCTGCTTCCAAAACCCACCAATGCTGCTTATTGCTGAAACATCGCTGAATTCTTGATAATTGTTCAAGTGTAAAGGCAGGGATTTTCTAAGCGGTGGTTTAGAGAACCCCTTTAGACAGCATAGTGTTACACATTTTTGTGATGGTAATTAAAAAAAAAAATCTTAGCCTTTTCCTTGCAAACATTTTTTGAGGCTCAGCCTACTCCATTGAGTAGAATCTGGGCCATGACAAACAGCTTAGTAAAAAAAGTTGACAAATAGCTCTCCCACTACTAATCTTATTGGACCATATTTGTCTGTTGGATTTTCTGTTTCCATAGAGTTATCTTCTAGGAAGCTCTTCAGTCTCTCTTGCTGGTAGCATTAGTTTGGGCTTCCTCATTAGAGTGCCCGAATGCATTTGTTTCAAAGCAGTGAACAGAGTTAAGGCTTAGGTCATTTGCCTATCATCTCTATTACTTTACAGATAAAAATTATTTGGAGGAAGAGAAGAATCATTTTTATGTAAATTATTACTAAATCTTTCAAGTTATCCTCTGGAGCCCTGTAACTGCTGTGGGTTGAATTAAATTCTGGAGGTAGCTCAAGATGGATGCATTATAGGTTTCCCGATGAGCTAACACTTGCATTATTGTGTTCTTGTTATTGTTATCATTGTTACTGACTCTCTTGAGACAGTCATTCTCTGGAAGTCTATTCGTGAAACACAATAACCTCATTTGAATAGCCACACATCAAAATATATGTACATTTTAAGATTTATGGAGCTGTTCTCTAAACTAGGGAAATTCCATGTCTACACTCTTCTCTCAGTATTCCATGGCTAAAGTTATTCTCTGAATCTTATCAAGTCCATCTGGACCACATAGAAATATTGCCAAGACCTCACAAGCCTTTAAATACCCAACAGCCTTTTTGGTGCTGACAGCAAAACAGAAAGGGCTACCTTTTAGTTTCATAGAATTGCCTTTAGGCCTCATAGTATGCAAGCAGCAGTTTTATGATCATAAATTCCCATCAAATGAGGGGCTCCATTTCTGATCCAGTCTTCTTTCTTGAATGGACCAAGGATGCACCTTTTCCCTGATGGTTTGATATGACTCCATGGAAAGTAATTATTTCAGGATCAAACCAGTACCAATGTTCTAGTGACAGTTTCCTGAGTCTCCATATTCTGTGATTAAAGCCCCCGTGCAATTTGGACACAAAACTGAATATAGTCAATTTAATATGTTATAATGAATACGTGCCCCCTTTCGCTTTTTCAATTATCATAAGAGGAGTGCATTGTTCCCACAGACCTAATAAATCAAAAATTAAAATAGTTCATCCAGAAGGTAAATCTATTTCCTAAGAATGCAGCAACAGAAAGCAAAGAAGAAATCTCCATATATGGCATTTCCCTTATGTTTTAGCATCTAGTTCTTAAAATGTGTCTCTTAGATATATTACAACATTTCAAGCAAACAAAATACTATATTCACCTCAAAGAACAGAAAAGATAAATGAACTTCTTACAGAAAAGTGACTTCTCATGTTTTGAAACAAAGTTTTTTTTCTAATTATGGAAATAATAGATTTCATATAAGTTAGAAAAATAATTTCCTATAATTCCATCACTTAGTGCTAACAATTGTTAATATTTTATTCAATTTACTTTGAGTATATCTATGTATGTATGTATCTATCTATCATCTATCTATATACATACCTATCCATAAATTGCCTATATTACATAATAATAATAACAATAATAATAGTACTAAAGCTAACATTTATTGAATTTATCATGTTTGGCCTTACTATCCCCATTTTTAGAAGAGAAGACTGAGGCACAGAGACGTTAAATAATTATTTTCAAGGTCACATAACTAGCATCTAGCAAAGTTAAGAAAAGCACACACACATGCATATATGCAATGAAACTCACAGATCCAACATATACATACCTACACCTACACAGACCCAACACACATATATACTTTATCCAAATTGTTAATAGTTAAAATTTGATAAATATTTGGTAAAATATTTTAAAATAAAATAAGCCTATTATGAAAGTCATTGAAAATACACACAAATAAGAAAGGGGGGGAAACAATCATTTAATCTCATTATTTAAATTAACCACTGTAAACATGTAAATTATTTCCTCTATTCAACTTGTTCTATGTTTTAAATTTTTCAGTAACTCTATGTAAATAGCTTTATATGCAACTTTCTTTTTAAAATATTCAACACTCAATAAAGCCAATGCATTATTTCATAATATTGAAAGCTATGGTACCATAACTTTTTCTAATCCCTGGATTATTTTGTTAAGCATATACAGTTCACATGGACATAAAACAGGTGCTCATACAGTGCTAAATAAGAAAATATGCCTACTGTTTGGTATTTCAGATAATCAATTAAAAGAGAATTTTTGAAATTTAGTAATGCCTGCATTTAATAGGGATGTTTTTATAATAAAGATAGATTTGGAACTAGCTTTTCACTTTAGGAGGAACATGGTTTAGTCATGAGCACATGATCAGACTATGTAGACTAGCATAAAACTAGAGGCTAAAAAAAGGTAAAACTATGCTTCTTGTGTGTGGAAGACATATAAACTATATATAAACTGGATGCTGAATCTTCATGGACAATAATCTTAGAGATTCATATGGGATAGAACAGGCAGATTTGGAAAATCCTAAAATCCAAGAAGAGTTGCTTCTATGTATGAGACATAAAATAGCTGAATAGTGTATAATATTAAGTAACAAAATATTAAGTAACGAGATAATTTAAATGGATTTATTTTTGCTCAGGTAATAAGAGATCTTGCCATAAATTGTTTTTTTCTTTGAGGTAGGAGGAACATATCCAAGAATGTTTGTCTCTTAAAAACAGAAACTTGTATTTTTAGTCAATCAGCTAATCTCTCTGTCTTTTAATTGCAATGTTTATCCTATTTTCATTTAATGTAATTTAGTCATACATTAAATTCGGATTAAATATATTCCTCATTATATAGATATAAAAATCCTAAACAAAACATTAGCAAATCAAATCCATACATAGATAGATAGATAGATAGATAGATAGATATAGATATAGATATAGATGACTTAGATATAGATATAATGCATTATAACCTAGTAGAGTTTATTCTAGTCATATAGGAGCAAATAATATTTAAAAAAATCGATCAATATAATTTACCATATTAACAGATTGAAGAAAAAATATGATCATCTCAATATATGTGGAAAGAACATTTGATAAAATTCAACACTCATGTATGGTCAAAAGCTTTCTGCAAACCAAGAATAGAAGGGAATTTCATCAATTTGGTAAAGAAACTATAAAACATCTTCAACTAATATAATAATGGTGAATATTGAAACTCTCAGAGGTGGGACAGTTATCACTATTTCTTTTAAAATATTACATTATATTTCTAGACAGTAAAATAAGAAAGTTGTATACAAACAAACCATTAGAACTAGTAAGTGAATTTAGCAATGTCCATATAGAGAAATCAATTACATCTATATACGGGCAACAAGTCATCAGGAAATAAAATTTTAAAATAGTACTATTCACAATAGAGTAAAAACATCATATACCTAGAAATAAATATATCTAAAGATGTAAAAATATTCTATCCTTGAAACTACTATATATTGCAGAGAGAAGTTCTATAAGACCAATAAATGAGTTATTTACCTTATATATAAATTGAATGATTCAGTATTTTTGAGACACTGGTTTCCTCCAAATTAATTTATAGTTTCAAAATTATCTCATGATTCTTTTCTAGAAACTGACAAGATGATTC
The DNA here is from genome assembly GCA_004027375.1 of Macroglossus sobrinus. Taxonomy (NCBI): domain Eukaryota; kingdom Metazoa; phylum Chordata; class Mammalia; order Chiroptera; family Pteropodidae; genus Macroglossus; species Macroglossus sobrinus. Next base: position 18,144 of record PVKZ01000213.1, read on the forward strand.
TAAAATCTGTAGATGGAGATGCAAAGACCTAAAATAGCCAGTGCAATGTTGATTGAGAAGAACAATTAGAGGACTTACATTACTAGATGTGTCTTGCTATAAAATTAGTCATTAAGGTAATATGATATTCATATAAGAATAGCTAAATAAAACGATGCAACAGAATAGAGTTCAGAATTACATATAATATCACATATGTGTGTGACATGAAGTATATATTTTATAATGTATAATATATTGCCAATATGTTATTAATATTTTTATATATCAATATATGTATTATAAGATATATATGTATATATGTACCCATAATACATATATACATATATTGTCACTTGATTTTTGACAAAAGTGCTAATGAAATTCAATGAGGGAAAACAGGTGTTTCTATAAATGACAATGGAATGAGAGATCCAATGAATAAAAACTAAGCCTTGACCTTCACCTCACAAAATTTATTCAAGAAGATTTGTATACTTAAATTTGAACACTAAAGAAATCAACTTTCTACAACAGGGGTTGACAAACTTTTCCTATAAAAGCCAGATATCTTACACTTTTTGGGCCATATAATATCTATTGCAACTATTCAGTGCTGACGTAACATTAAAACAGTCAAAGGCTATATGTAAACATATAAGTATAGCTATGTTGCAGTAAATATGGACACAGAAATTTCAATTTATTTATGGAAACTGAAATTTAAATGTTATATAACTTTTATGTGTCATTAAAATATTACTTTTTTGATTTTGTTAACTGTTAAAAAATGTAAAAATCATTGGTAGGTAATGCTTCATATAAAAACAGCTAGTGGGTTGTCTTTGGCTCATGGGTATAATCAGCTGACCTCTGTTCTAGAAGAAAACATAATAAAACACATTTATGACTTTGGTGTAGTAAAGATTTCTTAAAGATTTCTACATTACTAACCAAATAAGAAAAATTCTATAAATTGCATGTCACAAAATTTAGAACTTTGCATGTGTAAATTTAAAATATTAAGCAAGCCACCTGTTGAGAGGAGATATTGCAGCACATATACTAAGAAAATACTTATATACAGAATACATAAAGTTCATCTTCATACTAATTAAAAACAAAAAGAGACACCTATCTTTTAATAAATGGGCAAAAGTCTTGAACAGGCTCTTTTCAAAAAGGGATATCCAAATTTCTAGTAAGCATATGAACAGGTTCTCAATATTATCAGTGATCTGGGAAACACCTAAACACAATGAGATATCACTTTACCATCACAATTGCTACATTTTAATTGCAGAGATCAAGATAAACAGCAACATAGTGAGGACATGGAACAACTGCAATCCTCATTCATTGTTGATGTGAATGTAAAATTATATTTGGAAATTATTATTTGGAAAACTTTTTGGTAAATTCTACAAGTCTAAAAATAAGCTTACTCTATGATTCAGCAATTTCATACCTAGTATATATAATTGAATCTAGCTTTTATTAGTAATCAACTATTTTGATATACATTTGCCAGATTCCTGAGTTTAGCTCTTAATTACTTTTGAATTCAGATTTTGGAAAGGAAGGTGTAATTTTTAAGGCTTTCTTCAATGCCAATATAGAGATTTAAAGCAAAACAGAAAAACAAAACAAAAACTCATCTTAAACATTCATGTTCTTCTCAAATCCAATTATAGCCAGACTGCCATTTGATATACCTTCATTTAGTCTACTAGTTCTCAACTGGGACAAAATTGTCCTCTCAAGGGATATTTGGCAAATTCTGGAGACATTTTTTGTTGTCAAATTGGCATATATGTTACTAGTATCCAACATATAGAGACCAGGGATAGTGCTAAAGTTTTACAGTGCACAGGGAGTTCTCCCTTTCCCCATCAAAAAATTACCCAACTCAACATGTGAATAGTTCTGAGACTGAGAAGCTCTGCTCTTATCTCTTTTTCCACGTCATACCCAGCTTCCTGGTTTCTCACTTTACTATTCTGGGTTTCCCTCAAGAACTATCCATTCTCTCCTTTCTATTATGCAGAAAAGGTTAGCTCCAGTTCTGATGTTTTGGTTTGAGAGAGCTTCTAGGCTCTAGTGAGGGAGAAGGAAGGTACTCCTGTGTTACTTTAGGTGTTCTGAAATAGTAAAATATTTACTCTAAAATTTAATATTATATTCAATTGAATATTCTAAATTTTTTTAAATTCAAAATATTAAAGCTTTTCCCCAAAGTCAGTGCTCTTCTTAAGAAGAATTGTGATGCACATAAATCTTCCTATCTCATTATTCTTAATATGAAAATTTAACTAAGATTCATGGTAATAATTTAATTTTACCCGAAGCCTCAATGTGTAGCGAATAGTCAAAAATCCATTATGGAACACAGTTCTACAACAATTTCATTTAAAATAAACATGCACCACATATCTATTGTACTCGCTTTAAATACTGTGTAATCTTCATAATTATGTAAATTTTATTTAAAATTTAGCATCTCCTAAAATTACCATAAAAAGAAATGCTAAAAATTAATAAACAACTTCAAAAGTGATATTGATCATGATAATTCTTACTTCTTTTTGCAAAATTTCAGGACGTTACTTTTGTGATGCAAAAACTTTATGCTTTGGAATAATAATGAGTTCATGGTGAGAAGGAGTACCGGTAGGGGATGTACTGATGTCATACAAAATGGTTACAAAAATATCTGAAGATGGTGTGAAAATTTTTTACTTCAAATAAATTGAATTTTGATCATGACCTAAAACATTGCAACAGTTTTGATGAGCTGGATATGAGTCTGGTCAAATGGTCATGGGGATCACATGTGGGACATAAGTACTAAGAAAACCTCTGCACTTGAAGTTTCTCCCTCAGATCCTACGAAGCAACTAAAAGTTGGCATTGCTAGTCTGAATCCCTCAGCTACTGTCTGGGGATTCAAATGGCTTCAAAGGCATGCTCTTACCCCGGGGGCAGGTGTCTGAGTCATAACTACTGTGTGGATTTAAATAGCAAATTAATTTCATATGTTTGGTTTTTTGCTTGTTTGTTTTCTAGCTCCCTTGTTGTAGAAGATCTGTACTGTCAAGGCTACATGATAAATATGGTTTTTGCCTAACATAATAATCTTTATCAACAACAAAGACGATAAGTTATTTCACACTTCATTACAGCTATCGTTTAGTGAATTATTTTCAATGCTCAACTTAAAGTACCAATAGATATTTATAAACACATGCAGGGTGTAGAAATACCATATTTCTTTTTTTTTTTCTCAGCAGACTATCTGACATTTTTTAGCTAATGAGAGATTAAACGAGAAATCTGATTATTTCATGGATCATCTCTGTCTGTGAAGTATTGTTACTAGTCTCAATTCCAACATTGTTTCAAAACATCACTAAAGCTCGGGAGGGACATAGCATAAATTTACAAACTTCCATATTACATTTTTAATCTTACATACATAGGCTTAGTTACACAATGATTTTCTAAAACTCATTTCTGATTATGTTGCTCCTTCTCTCAAAAATCTGCGATGGTTCTTATTATTTGAATTGAGCTGATGGTCATAACTCTTTTTGAACTGAAATAACACTTAGTTTCTGAAACAATCACTAGCCATTTAGTACATATTAAAATTTTTAATTATAATTGATTTTATGTATATCCTGTTTCTCCAGTTAGATTACAAACTCGTTGAAGACTCACAGTCTACTCTTTACAGATATCTAGAAGTAGTTGGGAAACTCTTAAAGATTATTGGCTACTATTAAATATATTTGGCAAGAATTACAGAGAAAAAAGATCACAAGAAAAATCATCATTTTGTAAGCAGAGGGAGTAGAAAAAGCCTAGAATTTTGAGACCTTGAAAAACTAAAAATTCTACTATTCCCAGAGGCAGGGAATAAGAAAATAAAACAGCTTTGAGAGACAAAAGCTCCTTAAATCCCAGTCTGTGGTCTATGTCAAATTGAGATTGTAGTCTTATAAATCTGCAGTTTCAGAGTGGTTATGACTAAGAAGAGAGAGAGGTATGTTGGAGTTAAAGGGTGCAAGAGAATAGAGCAAATTTTAGAATCTCATCTAGGAAAAACTCTGTGTGTGAATATTGGCACATGAAACTAACTAGAAGAAAAGATCAGAGTTGAGTTCCCAACCCTCTTACAAACAGGAGCATGTCCCCAAAACTATACCACCTTCAAGAGGGTGTAATTCCTAATGCCCACGTCAGATGTAGTCATGGAGGATAATGAACAAAAGACCTCTTCCCTACTGAAGTCAAAACCCAGAGCTATAGAAATAAATGGAAAATGGAGTCTTATTAGGAAACTTGAGTACTACCAGTTCAGGAAATTTTATAATGGCTGAAGTATAGTAGTAGTGTAACCAGCAACTGCTAAAGGTATTCCATTTTCCTCCTTTTAAATAGTTTTATGTGCCTACTATCCCCATTCCACCATTGAATATTGGGTATATATGTGGTAAGAAATGGCAAATAAACTTTTTCTTCTCTAGTACATGTTTTATTCTATAGTACATGTGTGTTATTTTCCACACAACTCTCTAAATGCTGCTCTATTTTATGATTCTAGTATGGTTTAATTTAATAAAATGCTATAATATTGATAATATTTCACCACTAATTTTTAGTTTTTAAAATTTCTTAAAGACTTCCTTTTTAGTAAGTGTTTCAAAATCCGCAGATACACATATGCATATGCTGGTTTGGATGATGCCAAGATCATCCCAGAAATGAACTCCAGAACCAGCAACCCAATAACAAACTCTACAAAACCTATCAAGTTCAGTCAGTCCAAACCAACCTCTCACATGAAAGGCAAGCTTATTTAGACACATAATATTGTGTTCTTGGTATCACATAATTTCACATTTACTTATTAATTTATAATTTAAATGTTACATATTAAGTACTTACTGTGTGTCAGACATTATGCTAAGCACTAAGGACATATTGATGAGTAAAACAGATACAATTCTTCCTAGGAGTCTTTCTAAATGTTGGAAACACAATGCTGCATACTAAACACACATTTGAATAGTAAGTAGTTTGCTGGCAGTTTGATGGTTTTACTGGAAAACATATTAGACTATTTTGTAGTTCTTTCACAAATATAAAATATAAATAATTTTTTAAAACTGAATTTATTGGAGTAACACTGGTTAATGACATTAAATTTTAGGTGTATAACATTATAATATCATATCTGTATACACTATTGTGTTCTCATCACTTAAAGTCTTGTCTCCTTCTTTAAGTTTTCACTCATATGTGGCATATAAAACAAAAAACAACAAATGAATGAACAAAACAAACAAACAAATAAAATAACTCATAGATTCAGACAACAGAATGGTGGTTACCAGAGGGGAAGTGGGATAAAGAGGGTAAAGGGAGTCAAAAATATGGTGACAAGAAAGTGCAATAATGTAGATTTTCACAAATATCCTTTAATGTCACATTTTAAAAACAAATTTATTTATTTTAAGTAGTTTCAAGTATATAGTACATTAGTTAAACATCTATAATGTTCATAAAAATAATCCCTGCAATTGCTCCCTCTCTCCCCTGGTCCTTCACTTTGTCATCATATTAATGCTAATTACATTCCCTCTTCCATGCTCCTAATGCCCAACTATCAACTACTAATTTGTACTTCTTTAATCCTTCATCCCATTCTCCCAGCCTTCTAACCTCCCTCTCCTCTGTCCATCACCAAATTGTCCACTATATCTGTGCGTCTGTTTTTGATTCGTTTGTTCTTTTTGTTCCTTAGATACTGCATATAAGTAAAATCGTATGGTATCTATCTTTCTCTCTCTGACTTATTTCACTCAGCATAATATGATATTACATTTTTAAAGGTTTATCATAAGCTCTAAGGACTAACCCAGTCAGTTTATCTTGACCAACATACAGTTAGAATAGATAATCTTAAATAATTGTTAAAAACGTAGTATTATTCTTTTTATTTGACAAATTTGTTTTATTTTTACTATTGGAGTGCATCACGACAACATAAAAATAAACTATCTCAAAATTTATTCACAAAAATGTAAAAGAAATTAATAAAAATATTTGAAAATAAGGTTTTTTGGAGAATCTATTTTCTCAAACTCCTCAGAGTATTATTTATTATGAAGCTTTGTCAATGAGTGGCATAAATTCATAAAAAATTTCTTGTCATTTTTAAAGTACAGTGACCTTTCCTATATTCCAAATAACATTTTCAGAATAGGGTAAAATAATGTTTTCAGTGTGAAAAGTTTTACTTAAAGGTATAAAACTAGATGCAAGTCACAATATTGCTAAGAAGTTGTAAACCCTGCATGCTTCATGAAAACTATTTCAGAGAGAGAGCGCGCATAAAGATCATTTCTGAAGGCACACTTGGATATTCTATAAGCGGCATACAATGCAGAGGTTTAATTACTATCTATGTGCTGGCAGACATTTTTATGTTGCAGCTGGATAAAACAATTACCTTTTCATTTAAATAATGATTATTTTATGAAATACAATATTAACTGGAAATAACATTTGGTTCATTATTGACATAGTTTCAGATATCTGATCAACAAGGAAAAGCATTGTCACATGAACAAAAGAGGGTGCACAAAGATGATAATCCACTTACCACACTAATTAATAAGATGATTGGAAGTCAATAATATGTCTCCTAATCTTGACTCAGTGATAAATAAAATAATTAAAATAGAAAATACAATCAAATTTTGTCTCTGAATGTATACTTTTTCAGGGCGATGTAACAAATCCATGTTACAGTATGTTGACTAAGACAGATACTCATGTATATGATAGGTGGAAAGAGAAGATTTATTTGTTTGTTTGATTGTTTGTTGAAGATTTATTTTTTTAAAAAATTTCTTCAGGTGACTAATAATGCCAAAGGGATATTCAAGATTCTGAGTAAAATAACCTAACACTTTAGAATCAAACTATTATGGGTTTCCACACAAGACTCTAAGGATTTCTAAAAAGAACTGAACTATCTTCCAAATTACTTCATTGCCAAGAAGTTGAATTTTTGCTACACTCATTGGAAAAAACAGTCAATCATGTGTTACTGGACATATTTAGGAATTTCATTAAATTTTCTCAACTGGAACATAAATGTCTCCCAGCACTCAGTGCCTTAAGAGATTGATTAAAAAGTAGTTCTTATCACCACCTGAATTAAAACTCCAACTACTAACTTCTGAAAGTGATGTAGTCAACATTTGGTATCTGACAAAATGCTGAGTGGTCTTTAGTGGGAAAGAACAAGGGCTTCTAGGTTCAATTCAAATAGCCAGAACTTTTGACAGGAATATCGAACATTTACTGCCTTTCTCAAAAGCATTTCATTGCAAATTCATTTTCTCATCTAGCAGAAATAGAGAAGCAAAAGAAACTAATCTGATTTGAGCCATCCATTATCAAATCAAATATGGAACAAACACTTAAGAATTACTAATTTTTAAAAAAAGATGTTTTATTCTATTATTTAAAAATTATAATAGACTTATTAAAACATCCAACATTAATGGTTAAAATTTGCCAACTCTTGTTAAGGAGTCTTTAGGTAGACTGCTTCTCACTACCTCCATCCCAGACCCTAAAGACCTCAGCAGTAATACATCTTCAAGCACAGCCTTGACATCTAACAGACTTTTCAGATTCTACATATGGTTTCCTTTACTTTCTATTATTTCCTTCTTCCCAGCATTCTAGATCAGTAACCAAGTCTCTAGAGCAATAAAAAATGAAGTCTACTGATAGCTAATCCAGTTTGCCTTACATTGAATAGCTGGTCCTCTTTTGGTAACTTTTCATTGTTGGACCAGGCTCTTCCTGGCCCATTTTTTGGTTTAGCTGGAGCACTTGGTCTAGCCACAGGGCAATTCCCAGAGATTAATGGGCAAGAGGCTGTCAGCCTCTTTCTAGTTCAGCTGTCATTTGTCAGAATCTTAGCTTAGATACCAGTGTTTCTGATGACAGATAGAATTATATACTTATGTGATTACAAATATGTTCCAATGATTAAGAATGCTTATTAGCTCTTATTAGCTTATTAATCTAGGCTGACTCTGGTTGAAGTGGATATATCAGTCAAGGGTCATAGCAGGAATGAGATAGCATACTCAAAAAAAATCTCACTGAAAATAAATTTACTAAGTGAACCACATACAGAGATGTGATGGGGGTTACCTGACGTTACATAGTGAAGAATTTAGTGCCCAACAATAATGCTGTTATCACCCCTAGGCTTGAAAGAGAAGAAACTGGATTCTCAGAGACTGGTGAAAGCTGGACCTCCTGAAAGGAGTCTTAGCTACAGAAGAATGCACTTACCACAAGAGAATATTATCAAACCATGAGAAGAGAGTGAAAATTAAATACTTCACTTATCTCTCCTCCTACCTTTCAAACTTTTTACCAGTTCTCACATTGACCAAGCCAACTGGTAGCCAGAGGGCAAGAGTACCTGGGTATTGACTGGTCTTCTAGGACACAGGAGAGCACAAAGAAGAGAAGAGTATGGCCACAGAAAGTGGGGGTTAGAAGGACTTAAGAGTGGATGCAGTTTTAGGAGCATCTAAAAACAAACAAGCCACCTAGTGCTGGATTAATTTTATTTTTGTACTTAAATACTTCCCCATCTTTCAGACTTCTGGCTTCTCTGTGGAAAGGATTGAGTTTCTCCTTGCATAAATGTCTCCTTCTGCCTTACTACACTGCCCTCCTCGGGATCTTCTACATGGCCTGCCATCTGGTTGCAACCCCATTGCTCATCCAGGACTCTAATTAGTTCCTTAATGCCAAGATATAGCATATATCTACTTTTGAATAAATTGTTCACTGGCAACAATGACTTTCAAGGGGAAAGATGAAAAATGATTACTTTCAGAAAGAGACTTTCAGCCATCTGATTGATTGTATCTCAATTAAGGTATTTGTCTTTTTTCAGGCTTATAACAGTATTGGTAGTTTACCAATCAGAGGATGCAAGTCTCATTAAGAATATACCATACTCATTGGAACATTTTACCTTTCAGATACTATAATTATAAAGCTAAATCACTATTATTTATTTAACTTGCTTACCAAGTTCCCAGCATAAATACTCCTGATTCTCATAAAGTATTACTGTAAAAATGAGACAACTGAGAATCAGACAGCTTCCATAACTAGCCCAAGTATGCACAGTTAGTGAAGGACTAAACATTTATAAATAACCAGAATGTGCATATTAGTTTTCATCATACAGAATTCAGGGTGAATGATTACAGGCTCTTTGGGGAACCCTTTCCAACAGAACCAGACCATAGGCTGCCTATGTAAATAACGGAAATGCTGCATTGTAGAAAGAAGGCTTTGTCTTTAGTGAAAAAATGCTCATTCACATGTTCAGTATAAGTCTTAATGAGATCTTCCTGTTATTAAAGTGTCATTGTACAGCCCACCTTTTCCATCTTTCCAGACAGTCTTCCTATTCCCTTTTTTATTAATTATTTTATGTCTCCTCTCTAAATTGGAAGCCCTATGAAGGCACAGGTTTTTGTCTGAATTAGTCACTGTCATGTCTCTGGTGCTTAGAAAAATGCCTGGCATATAGTAAGTGCTCAATAAATACTCATTGAATGAATATATATCAATTTAGTCTACCTAGATCCTTAGCCTTAAGAATCCCAGAAAGTATTTTCTCTGGCTATTTATACTTTAAGGCTAATGATGATCTCTTTGTATTTGTATTCAATAAGAAGTAGGTCGAAGTCTATCAAATCAACTTCATGGTGAAAAATTAAATCTGAAATATTTATTTTAAAAACTCCTCCACTTACATACTCATGAGACAGCTTTTAAAATTATCATTATTTTGGTTTTTAAAAGTTTTTTTTCTATTAGTTCCTTGAAAATAAGTTAAAATATTTATAAAGTCATTGGCCTATACCTATGTTATTTGAAATACACATACATGTGTATTTGTCTGTCTCTGTATGTATATATCTGTGTGTGTATACAAATATAGGTTGGATATAGATATAGACATAGACATAAATATATACATATACATCTCTGAGCTGGTATACAGAACATTCCAGTCTTGAAAGGGGACATACACAAGGACCTAAGCTCTCCACTCTGTAATCCTGCCTATGAATCCAAACATCTTCAGTCTGTCCTTTCCTTTGTCTTTGGTGAACCGTCACCACACTAATTATTCCCATGTGGCCTGCCCTGTCATCTGTCACATTCCACAACTGTGGTGAATGTTGAACACCAGGGATTTTTATCTGGAATTCCTGTTGACTAGTCTTATTCTCATTTGATAACAGAAAATACATTTTATTATCTTTTCTTTCTTCACGATCTACATTTTCTGGCATTTTCTTCATGGGACCACACTTTATATACCTGTCCAAGTCCATTTACCATTGAGAACTATATATTGTTTGGAGTACATTTTCCAAAATGAGATCTTAAATAGTAGAGGTCTCTGATGACACTGTTGATGACACAGTTAGATAGAATTGTGGGTTTGTATTTATGTAAAATACACAGATGCAGGAAGGATGGGCTGCATATAGAAATATGTAAATAAGTGACTATTTAACTTCACTTTGAGGATCCAAAAATTTATTTGAAGTTAACCAGAAATGAGAAGATCTATTTATAACCTACAAAAGTCTTTTTCAAATTCTAATTATGCACACTTTTTATGAAATGCCAAATGGTGATTATTTAGAGAGACCAAACCTTGTAAAAGGGCATGTCCTTTCTTAAGTCAAAACCGAATGCATGTACACATATTTAGTTTTAATTAGAAAAATAATCTTTTTCCTATTCATAAAAGATAAGGCACTCTGATGTTCTTTCCCCTTTTTTTGACACTGAGAATAAAAACCTAACTTTGGCTTCAGAAAGTCACAGATATATACCAACCTTAACTCTGCCATTAATTAATTCTATCAAAAGACCTAACAGGATTATTCTGCAGTCTTTTTATCTCTGCATGATGAGTAGCTTCAAATATCTTCCCATATCCCATTACCAGTTGGATGTCATCTAAAAACTGAGTATTAGCAGCAACCGTTCCCAGTAATAATAATACAATCTCATTCTTCAGAATATAATGTAAAAGAAGGTAAACAGCCACATTACTATCTAATGACCAAGTTTTTTCTAAGGTAGCTGTAGCTGGGAAAAAAGTATCAGAATATTTTTGCTTCTTTGATAAAAGCAAAAAAAAAAAAACTTTACTTGCAACTCTTTCATCTAATTATTTCCATATTCTTTTTCTACATATACACATGCACTCACACACAATTCTTACACACCATTTTAAGTTTAAAAAGAAATGTTCTCTGCATTCCTCATCCATGTATATTTGCATTGTCTGAAATGTTTCAAGGTGAATTGATTTTCAGATTGTATTGCACGATACTGTAGGAAAATGGTAGGGTTTTAGAAATATATCTCCGGAATTTTTATAGGCTTTGCAGTAAAAATTCCTTTAAGAGGATAAGTCACAGCATACATGTCACTGTCATACTTTATATGACAGTTCATGCTGAATAGTATCAGAGGACATATTTAACTTTGTATAAATATATAAATGACTCATCTTTTCCAAATGTATTTATAAAATCATGTCTTCTAAATGCAATTCCCATAATTTCCTAAGTCTACTTTAATTTTCTATATTGCAATAAAGTCAGTTTATATTATAAATGACACAATTTCTTGTGTTAGTAGATTTAAGGGTAAACTTTTTTATATTAAGAATTAAAGAATACATTGAATAGTTTGGTGTTCATTACTATAAAAGATAAAAAATACTATAAACAAGTATATGCAGGAATATTTCTAAATGGCTGTGAGCCAAAATATTTTTTAGAAATGAAAATGGAAACATGCAAAATAATTCCACATTTTTCATAATATTTCACAATAAGAACTAAACTGAAATCTAACTCTGGCAATTAAAGAATATTTAATTTACTGTAATCTGTAGTCAGATAAGGGGAAAAAATCATTGGTTTATGATTTCATTTGTACCACAAATCAAGAAACATATCACCTATGGTTTGAAATAACCATTTTTTAAAAAACCATGTTTTAATGGCTTATAACAGCTATAAATAAGTAATCAGTATTTGGGAAAATATTTTAACCAACCTTTTTTCCTCTTCTCTCACAAGCTAAATTGTTTGCTATTTCTGAGAGTAATACCATTGTACTTGTTAGATAATTTACAGTAAACACACATCCACTTAATCACATCACAGAAGCTTAAATAGATTTGTAAAACCATTAAAAAATCAATACTTAGCTTTTAGGTGATGAATTCATTAATGGAGTGTGAATGCTTGAAGTCTGCATTACCCAGCATGCACTATGGCTTTTCATAACATCACTGTCAATGGGAACAGTATACAGAGTAAAATGATGTAACTAGTTGGAAAGTGCTGATAAAAATATATCAATCTCTGTTTCTCAATACCAATATTCCGGTAAAAACTGCGTTTTGGTAAGAAAAACAATTCGGTATTTTTTTGTTACATTCAGTGATGGAAGAAAGAAGTTTTTTTGATAAATGAAATTCAGAGAAAAAATAATCAGGGAAGTTCCAACTCTAATTAATCAGGCAAAAGGTGATGAAACATACAATAGCATGTTATAAAATTGTGAAGGGCTCTAAGGATTGAAAAATGAGATTTTGTTTCCTCCATAAAGTTTTATAAGAAGTCTTTTTTTTCTAAAAAATAGATCCTATTTTCCTTTTTTTCATTTGGATTTATTTTATCTTATCTCTTTCCCATTATTTCCACTTTTTAAAAAATTCTTCCTTAAATATATTAACTGAGATTTTTACAGGAAAGTATATTCAAATATTGGTTTCTGCTTTCAGGAACCTACATACTAATTGGAAAATAGTATATAGTAGGCCACTATTAACAACAAATAAGTAATTGAAACTGAGGAAAGTCTATGTTTTGAGGGGGCAAAGCATATAATTTTGGTGACAATCTTTTTCAGAATATATGAATATAAAATTAAATATCAAGGGTTCTACTTTGGGCCATGATTTCAGCCAGACCTATGTTCTCATTGAGAACAACCAGTAAAGCTGAGAAAATTTTCTAAGTACTAGTCTGTTTAAAGGAACTGGGGAACTATTGCGGCAACCAATAGTTTTGAAAACAATATCTGAGGATGGGAAACTATGGAGATAAGAAAGAATCTACTTTTAATATCAGGATATTTGCTGATTATGAATATAGGGCAAAAACTTAGGATCCAAAATTTTACACACAGGGCCTCTATTAAGAGGCAGAATAATCAATCGGAACAGAAAACAAAATTATAGTCTTGGGGATCCAAGACCCTAATTATGCTTAAAATCAGTAACAAAAAAAAATAACCCCAATTACTAAACTTCTAGTAAATTGTTATACATTTCTAAATACATTGTTGATCAAATATGAAATCAAAGGAAAATAAAAAATATCATTAACTATGTGAAAATGAAAAAACATTAAATGTTTGGGGTGCAGATAAAGCTGAGGTATAAAAAACAATGTGCAGTCTTGTATTCGTGTGTTGGAAAATTTAAACTGCTAAAAATCAATGACTTTACTAGTTATTTTAAAAAATTAGAAAAAAGAACAATAAATTAATCTCAAATAAAAGAAATAAAAATATATAATAGCAGAAATGAATGGAATAGAACAATCAACTGAGTCAAAATATGATTCTTTGAAAAGTAATGAAATTAACAGACCAATAGAGAAACTAACCAAGACAGAAAAAGCTCAAGAAAATGTGTGTGTATGAGAAAAGAAAGATATTTAATATGAGTAATAAAAGAGGGGGCCACAGTTAAAAATCTCACAGATATTTAAAATACAAGAATATTATAGAGAACTTATATATTTAAAAAAACATTTAGGTGTGTAGAACATGTTATATCAGATGGCATTACCAGTAAAATTTTCCAAACATTTAAATTATAAAGTAACTATAACCTTAAACAACCTTCCAGAGAACTAAAAAAATAAAAGAGACTACTCCCAACTTGGTTTATATTAGCACACTCTTCTGATATTCTTAGCTTAATGTCTATTTTGTCTGAAATAAATGTAGTTTCCCCCCTTTTTTGTTTCTTTTTTGCTGGAAAAATCTTTTCCGTCCCTTTATCCTCAGTCTATGTGTGTCTTCAAAACTAAAGTGAGTCTCTTGTAGGCAATATATCCCTGAAAGTTTTTATTTGAATCCATTCACCATTTGTTCTACGTCTTTTGATTAGAAAATTTAACCCATTTATATGTAACATAATTACTAATAACTATTGCCATTTTTGTTATTCTTTGTATTCATTTTGTTATTCATTGCATTGTTCAGCTCTAGGATTTCTGGGTTTGTTCTGTTTTGTTTATTTCTTGAACTTCTCATTTTGTTTGTGTATTGTTTTCTTAATTTTGTTTGTCTGTGTTCTTGTATTTCACTAGTCTTCTTAAGAAGAGAATTATTCTGAATTCTTTGTCACGTTTATCTGATGCTTCTTAATCTCTGATGCCTTGCATAGTATCTATGAATTTGAGTAAATAATCTCATTGTCTAGCTGTAATAGGTTTACTTCAACAAAAACAGTCTTTCACCAGTAAGCTCAATTTAGGATACTGAATGGAACATCTGGTAGTGTCCTTGGGCAAGTGAGGTTTGCTCTCAGGATCTCTATTTGGATGAGGCCACTGCTTGAGTGCTGAGGTCAGAGAGTTGCCTCTGTCTGGGAACAGTTCAGTCAAATTAGGGCTTGATTCCTTGCCCAGGCATGACTCTGTGGTTACCTGGATTCTCTGGACAGGCTTCCTAGTAGGAAGGAACTGGATGATATATTCAGCAATTGGGTAGGGTTGTGAATTTGCTTCCTTGCCCAGGCTGGACCTTAGAACAGACTCCATGGACATTATAATGGCTGGGGGCCAGAATCAGGCAAATCTATCCACTGAACACCCTGATCAGACAGGGCCATCAGCTTGGGTCTACAGATGGACAGAAACCCTGGCTGGACTCTCTACTTGGGTGCTGCTATAAGTAGGTGTATAGATGGGCTAAGAAACTTCCCAGTTGCCCTGGTTAGTCTTTCTAGTCTGGTGGGGCTGAGGGTTATATTTAGCTGTAAATTTGGCTATGAATTTGCTTTCCTGCCCAGACAGAGTGGCAGAACAGTCCCCAGAGCCTATAATGCTTATTGACTGGGACCCAAGTAAGGCAGAACTGCACCAAGCTCCCTGGCCAGATGGGGCACCAGCTTGGCTCTGCAGATGGCCAGAGCTACTGGCCGAGATTCTACTCGGGTGCCTCTGTGAGGAGAAACTTGGTCTGCCAACATCTGAGTGCTGATTATCACAAGCCCTACTCCTTTTCTCCATACTAATCTTCTCTCCAGTGGTCAAGTTCCACAGTATCTGTGAGGTAAGACACAAGTGGGCTTCTTGGGAAGTATTTGGGAAAATTTGGGAAAATTGAATGTCTACCTTGTTCTCTAGTTTTCCCACTGTAGAAACCATAGGTCCAGGTCAACCCTCTTGATGTGGTGCTGTGCTGGCCTGAGAGAGGGGAAATGTTATTAGTGTAGCCTTTCTTCTGACCCTTCTAATTTGCTCCTTCTCTATCTCTGTGGTCCAGGGAGATAATTCTGTCTCATCTCTATATTCTGAGATTTTTCACAATGCTATCTTGTCTATTTATAATTTCTAGTTCACTTTCTACTGAGAGAGATTGAAGTTAGAAATGAATTATGTCTACTTTCTGATGTCACTTCATCAGCATAACCTTCATACCAAAGCTGAGTAGAATATCATTAAAAAAGGAAAATTTTAGGCCCACATTTTTCATGTAGATAGATGTAGAAATCTCAAGCAAAATAATACCCCAAATATGAAAAAAGCATTTGATAAAATTCAATATCATTTACAATAAAAATTCTTAACAAACATATAACACATATTTAATGATGGTATTGATGGTATATCTAGAAATTACAAAATGATCTATAAATGATTAGAAATAACATGTAAAGTTCAAAGTTTGTTTGATATGCTGTAAATATAAAAATAATTACTTAGTGGTAAGAAACCATAGAAAATAAGATTTAAAAAGCAATTACATTCAAAACTATATTAAAATCATTAAATGCCTAGAAATTAACCCACCCAAACTGGCACAATTATTCTACTATAAAAATAAATGTAACTATTAAGAAAAATTATAAATATCTAGAAAAATGGAGAAAGCTTTTTTATGACTTGTAAGACTCAATATTTTTTTTAATGTTATCTCTTTATCAACTGATATATAGATTTGAGCCAAGCTCAATTTAAATTTTATATAAATGGAATCTATAATATGTATGTTTATTTTTTGGCCTGGCTTCTTTCACTTAGTATACTACATTTATTATTTATCTACATCTTTGTGTACCAGTTGGTTTTTGTTGTTGTTGCTGAGTGAGATTCCATTTACTCATTTACCTATCGATAAACTTTTGGGTTGTTTCCAGTTTTGGGTTATCTGTATAAAAGTGCTATGAACATGCCTGCATTTTGTTTCTCTCACAGAAATATCTAGGAATAGAAAAACTGGAACATAAAAAAAAAATGTATATTAAAAGTCTAAACTTTTCCAAGTGGTTGTACCATTTCCTGTCATCATCAGTGTATGGAAATTCCAGATACTTTATTCTTGTCAGCACTTGGTATCATCAGTTTTTTTAATTTTAGTTTTTCTAATAGATGTACAGTGGTATCTCATTCCAGTTTTAATCTGTTTTTACATAACAACTAATGATATAAATATTTTTTCACATCCTTATTTTTTATCTGTGTATATTCTTTGTTAGGGTGTTTGTTCAAATCTTTTGTCTTAGTTCTATCACCCATGTTGAGTCAAATTTTGTATATGTTGCCAGGAATAAATTAAAATAATTTCTCCTCCCTTCCTTCCTTTTCTTTTCTTTTTTTTTTAAAATAGATATCCAGTTAATCCAGCATAATTTGTTAAAGTGACTGTACTTTCTTTACTGATTTACCATTTATAAAATCAACTGTCATTAGTGTTTTTTATGACAATAAAAAAATCAATCTTCTCACTCTCTATATATGAGCCCATTCTGGACTCTCTATTCTGATTTATTTGTCTATGTTGACTTCAATACCATACTATATTGATATTGTAGATTTAAACAAAATCTTGTAATCAGGTAGTGTTAATTACCTGTTAATTAGTCACCCATTATTTTTAAAGTTGTTTTATTTATTCTAGGTCCTTTGTATTTCCATAAGGATTTTAGAATCACCTGGTCAGTTCCCATAAAGCTTCTGAAATTTTGATTGAGATTATGTTACATCTGTAAATCAGTATAGGAAGAATTGACATCCTCGTGGTATTGAGTCTTCCATACCACTGAGACCTTGTATCTTGCCATTTAATTATATATTATTTAATCTCTCTCAGAAACACTCTGTAGTTTTCAGTGAACATGTCTTTTATATTTTTTGTCAGATATATTTCTAAATATTTTATCTTTTTGCATTTATTTAAAATTTATAAAAATTTAACTTGTACTTGTTTAGTTCTAGTATATAGAAATGAAATTAATTTTTGTTCATTGATACTTTATCCTACAACCTTGGGGAACTCACATGACTTATAGTTACCTTTTAGTTGATTTTATTGGATTTTCTACGTAAAGAATCATATTGTGTGTGAATAAAGACAGTTCTACTTTTCCAATCTGAATGCCAAGATTGTTTTTATTTTCTCTATAAAATAGTTGTTATTATTGCTTTATACAATCAATGTTTGTTTATATTTACACAAATGTTTAATGTTTTCTTGTTTTACCATTTATTCTGGCATATATTTTCTTCTTCATAAAGGAGAGGAATATTTGGGAGAGATATTTTTTGGTATAAAATTCTCTAAATGTCTTTACTTTGCCATACTTTGAAAAATAGTTTAACTGGCTATATAATTCTAAGTTGTTATTTCCTCCTGGTATCTTTGAGATATTATTCCATGGCCTTTTAGCTTTCACTGTTGATATTTCAGTCATTTCTTATTTTTCTTTCTGGTGTTCAGTTTTCCCCCCACAATATTATGTTGGAAATATCAATTTCATTTTAACAATTCTGTTTGGGTTTTCTAAATCTGGGATTTTTAGATTTTTCTCTAAAAAAATTAGTTATTGCTGAGGAAGTTATACTTCATAATTCTTTTTGATGTGAAATTGGAGGGTGGGTTGTGGTGGAAAGATGAGAGAGAGAGAGAGGGTTTTCTCTGATCAGACATTTACTTTGATTGGTTACCAGGTTTTATTTTTTTTTTTCTTAATGATGCTTCTGTCTGCCACTATAATCTAGGATCTGGATCTGGCAGCTCTCAAGAAAGCACTACTTCCAGAGTTCACCAATTTTGATTCAGATGACTTTTTTTTATTATTATTATTCAATTTTGACTTTTACTTTCTTTTTTTTTTTTTTTTATTAGGACAAAGTTTCTGGAAATTATCTGCCTGATTACTAGAAAAGGTAGTATGACAAAGATTTGTGTGTTCTGTTTGTGTACAGTTTTCTACTACTCTACTAGCACTAGTCTGGTATTACTCCTACTAGACAGTGGACTTTATCTTGAGACTGTCTTTTAATTATTTTAAAAGACCCAGCATATTACCTGATATAAAACACATATTCATGAATACTTGAGCTTCTAAAGGAACATGGCAAGGGAAACAAGGTTGGTGTGAATTTTGAGTAGGAGTGAGTGGCCAGTATTTCAAATTCACAGGAGATATAATGCATGATCAGGAATGAAGAGAAGTCATTAGAAAGTAATTTTGAAAGAACAATTTGTAAGGTGGTATAAAGAAAGGTATAAAGAGATGAGCAGAGGAGTGAGAGTTAAATTGTGCAGTGGCTTCTCAAAGTAGAGTGAAGATGATGGGAAAATGGGGAAAGAGTGAACTTAATGGGGAGGGAGGATTGAGAAAATATAATTTTTAATATGAAGGATCTTTAATCAAAGATTAGAGTGGGAAGTTCAAATAAAGACTGAAAAATTTAAGTAGGGGAAGAGTGATTAAAACAAGTTCACTGAGAAAGTAGAGAAAGTACAGGATCAAAAGTATTGTTGGAATGATTAGCTTCATAGCAGAATAAAGAAAGAATAAGTTGAAGCATAATTCAGTTCAGTAACAGGAAAGAAAGATAGAGAGAAATTTACCTGCTGTAAACTATTCTATCATTGAATTAGAATATAATTCCTACCTATTATATAAAAAGGATGAGAAGCAGCTGGAATGTTGGTAAAAGGATACGAAAATGCATCCCCAATAACTTCATTGGAACAGCTGCAAGACAGTCTATAGTGATAGATAGCTAACATTGAATTTTTATGAAAAATAACAAAGAATTAAGGTTTGGGGGATAAGCCCATATGATTAAATAAATCATCTGTCTTCTCATTTATTTTCATTTAGCACTCTCATTTGAGAAGTGCAGGACGCCAGTCTTTTACAATGTAATAATTACCACGCCTACCAGACTAGTGTAGGTTTAGTTAGACCTTTATTTTGGAATAACAAGGTAAAAGCTGTGAGTCTCTCTGAGACCAGTCTCTGAGACCAGTGTAAGCATCCCTATCCCCCAAGTTAGATGGAGACATGAGTCAAGACTGAGTCTGGACTGACTTCCCCTTTGTTTTTAGCTTTGTGGAACTGGGGATTTGATGTTGAGTTTTAGTCTACACAGAAACTTCAATATATGGTACCACATCTGCTATAAAGGTGCTAAATTGTGTCATGAAAATTTCCATATGGAGTAGACCTAGAGAACATTTTTATAATTAGAATTTGCTACAGACTACACTAGTATTCTAGGTATAAAATTATGTTAGAAAAATGTTTTTCCAACACTTAAAATATTGTATAACATTCAAGTTAAATAACATCCTTCGGCAGGTAGGCATTCCTTGACTCATTGACAAGAAAGTATTTATTTTTATGGAGGACTTCTTCTACCCTTAGTTTTCACAACTGATGCTTTAGATAGAAAAGTAATACACAGCTCTTAATATCCACATACTGAGTCACCAAAAGGCAATGCTCCAATCCAAATATTATAATAAAAGATGAAACTAAGAAGGACTAAATAAGAAGCAAAGAGCTAATGGAATATGCTCTTTCCAAAATGAAACACTTAGTGTAGGAAAGCCTTGGTGTCAAAACTTTAACCTAAGAAGAGCTTGGCTCTGAAATCTTGGCCTCTGGCATTAGTGTGTCTATAACTCTCTGTGTGGCTCCATGTGATGTATACTTCTCAAGTGTGGAGAAAGAAAAAGAATCCCAGCCCAGCATGTAGGGCTCTCTGAAGACAACATCTTATTCATCAGTCCCTCTCAGATTGCTGTTATCCAACTTCCTCTTTCCAACTTCAGATCTAGAGATCATGCTGCTTTCTGTGGGCCCACACAGGGGTTCTCTCTGGTGTTGGGAGCCATTCTTGATGAATGCCCTGCAGACAGGGTTGGAGTTGCCTGCAAGCTAGAAGTTTGCAGAGCAGGTGGGCTCCTTTACTGAAGGAGGAAGTTTGGCTTAATGTTGAATGTTTCTTGCCCCAGGGAATAGGAGACATTCCTTGCCCCAGGGAATAAGAGACAAAAACAGGAACAAGGATGTTTTGCGAGAATTTAGGTAAAGGTCAGTGATCATTTGCATATGTGTGGGTGTTGCTTCTCCAAGGGTATATATATGCTGTGCTAAATAAACTCGGGGTGCAGTATTCACTGTTAGCCCTCCTGACTCTATCTTCTCTCTATCTTCTCTCTCTCTCTCTCTCTCTCTCTCTCTCTCTCTCTCTCTCTCTCTCTCTCTCTCTTTCTCTCTTTCTCAATCTTCACTCCCCCTCTTGGGAACTGTTCGATCTTAGCCGGCTGGCTCCGGCACTCTGGATTGTCCTAAATATGATACTTGTCCTTTCACCACACTATCAACCATAATGCAAGTTTTGTTTCATTGTTCAAAGTATCATCAACTAGTAACTAGTAACTCCTATTAGTAATGCCAGAATAACTAATGTAATTTACTTGTGTTAACTGCTACCATAAGAATCTTTTAGGGGAAAAGAAAACCTTTCATAGAAAGGAGTAGCTGAAATAAAGATAATGTTTAGAACTGGGATTAACCACATTGTAGGAAAGTAAACACTGGTTGACACTGGTCTTGTATATTCTTGTCTCAGACTTTTTTGGTGAGAAGGAAGAATTTCTAATATTTAGGGATATTTTGCCAGACATTGTGCTGCTTTCAGAAGCATTGTCTTTTTTAATCCTTCCAAGAAAAAGTAAAGAAACAAGCCAGAGCGGTTCAGTAATTTTCCCAGGGGATTGAAACCATGTGTACATGAAACTTAAGTTAAATAATGTTAATTCCCTGTTCACAATACTCTGATGGTTTCTAAACATACTTAGAGTAAAATCCAAGGATTTTATTATGTTTTACAATAATGTCTTCGGTTTCTGGCCTCTAACCATATCTCTGCCTTTATCTCCTGTAGTTACCTCCTATACTATCTATAGTCAGATGGCCTCCTTGATATTTTTGTAACATAGCAAGTTTTTCACATATAGGATCTTTGCATATTCTGGTCCCAATGCCTAGAAAGTTCTTCGCTCATATATGGACAGTGTACCCTAGTCGCCAAATGTTTCCTCCTTAGAGAAGCTTTCCTTGCTATCCTATAAAAAAGAAGATATACCAGCCCAAATCATTCTACATTTCTTTATCCTACTTCATTTTCCTTAGATGCTTTTTTTTTTTACCATATATTATCAATATTACATTATACTGTGTCATATCTTATTTTTATTGTGTTCCTCACTAAAATTTAAGTGAACTCTGTGGGTGCAGGCATTTTATAATTATATCAATGCTCAGAACAACATCTGACACTTAGGAAGTGCTCAATGTCAAATATATAAATTATTTGATTAGATTTTTTCTCCATAGAGCTATGCACCATTTTGATACAACAGTAATGTTGGTGTCTTATAGTTGTTAATGTTTACTGGGTGTTAACTGCATTTGAAGCACTAGTTAAATGCTTTACAAAGTTTACTACATTTAATTTTCACACATACTCATGAAGTCATATAGCAAGAATTTTTATTGCTACCCCAATTTCACAGATAGAGACATATTAAGCTCAGAAAAATTAAATAATAGGTCACAAAACTGTATAAAAGTTGGGATTTGAAGCTAGGTAGATCTGACTCTTGAATCTATGCTCACAATCACTATTGACAGACATGTATGATCACGTTGTCTTATCAGTGATTTTTCTATGTCAGTCCTCTACTAGAATCAATGATTTTGGTCCTGCCTATTCTTATGCAGAACAAAAAAGTTGAGGCCTAGAGTAATTTAGAGAGTAGGGAACACAGCAAAATCTAGAACCCATATTTATTTACATTTTCCTGCACAAATGATAGCAGCTTGTGACTAATAAAGAATCTGTTGAAGAATCTTAGCTACCAATCAGAAGGAAAAATGTTTAGGTATTTCCTGACAACATTAATCAAAATAATACATTCTGTAGCAAATTGAGAGGGGAAGGATGTAAAATTCACATTTAAGAGTGTGAACAATATTTTAATAAAATAAAAATCTTTCAGATGTGAACAAAAATAACTCGCATTATTTTTGAGATTTTATCACATTTATGTTTGACAATGGCAGACTCTTAATTGAGAAATAGACTTCTGATCTAGTTCGAAACCACTTTTAAGATATTTGAATGAGCTTAACCCGGATAAGTAAGAAACTCACTTTAGCACTAACTTCTCCATAAACAAAGTACATATTTAAAGATGATCATTCTCAGATGTTGGAGTGAATTTCAATATATCTTACAGATATTGATAATAGCATTGACTTTCTATTGTATTGAAAGAGGAAAATCATCAAAAAGCAAATATACCTATAGAACTCATTAAAACATAGATTATGGATGGATGAATACCTAGACAGATATCAGTACTTACACATTTTTATCTCAACTTTATTGTTTTAAAATATAAAAGTGTTTTCATTTAGAAGGCTCCCATTAAGTATATTTACTGAGTACACACCAGTATAGTAGAAGTTAAATTTAGCATTTATCCATGTTATGTCCTAAAACAACACTGAAATGACATAAAGAAAATAAAAGATGTATATATTCCTAAGGAAAGAGAGCTGGAAAGGAGACATCATTGGAAAGAAAGTATTTTAGAAACTTGGAAAGAATAGACATGTAGTAGATTATTTACAGAACAGAGAATCTAGCTAAACAAATAGAAAGGAAGAAAGGGTGAGGGGGAGGGAAATCAGAAGGAACAAGTTGACACTGTGACACAATCCTGGACATGCCCAGAAATCAGAGGCAGCTCTTAAAGCTGAAGGTGGAAATAAGATGGGGTTATAAACAAGAGAAAAGATGAAAGGTTACATACAAAAGCATGTGAATCTCCAGATCATCTGCCCAGACTTATGAAGTCAGTGATGCTCTTCCTTTACTCCAGCAGTGGACTGGACATTGGCCAGGTGGACAAGTTGACCCAAGGAGACCCTGGGATTGAGGACATCAGATCTAAGCAAAGGCTAGAGTGAAATTTGTGAATCATCTTTTTGAAAATGGACTAAATAAATATCTACAAACTAACCTTCAGCTCCTTTGCAGGAATTTTTGTCTCCATTAAGCCGAGTCAACTCAGCCTAATTATTCCTACTTCCAACCTTCACTGCTTCTCCCTTTCCCTTCCAGGTGAGAAATTTCCTTTCTTGAAAACTGACAAGTTCAAGAGAAGAGATCGACAGAAAATGCCATTTGAGTATCCCCCAGTAAAATGTCCCTGCCATCAGTATCACCCAGCAGTGAAGACTGCTACAGAACAAACCTCACTCCCACCTGGAGACCTTCCAAGTATCCTTTTAGTGCTTCACTATAAAACAATAAAAGATATCACCACCAGACACATAAGGGAAAGACTCCAACATGAAAGATAGAGGCTGAAATAAATAAAAACAGAAATATGCTTGAAATCAACACAATGCATAGAAAAGAAAATTTCAAAAGAACTATTATCTCCAGAGAAGAAACAGAATACTATATTACATCCACAGAAAAGAACCAAATTCTTTATAAAAGAAGAGTCAGAATTGGAAAGAATTCCCATAAATTAAAAAGAGTACAGGAAAAAAAACTTGTACCAGGTCTTAAAGATGAAGTTAGGATTAATCAACCCAGAAAGTGTAACAAGGATGTGCTCTTTCCTATCTTCTCTTCCTCATGTGTGGTTTGGAAACCTAGGGCAATTTTGTAGCCAAGATTTAACCATGAGAGACACCTGCACATGATCTGGAAGGCTGAGGAGATGCCTGTTACAAAGTGGCTGGCAAGTACTTGGGTTCAGGAAACATATTCACAGTGTCCTCTGAATCTCTTGCTGGAAATCACCCACCTCAGTCCAGGGAGAGCTGCAGTTCCTCAGACTCCTTGATACCCTTTTGCTTGTCCTCATTCTTATAGTCCTTCCTATAATTTTTAAACACATAATTCTTGCATTATATTACTCTCTGCTTGTAGTACCTTGAGTAGTTTTTGTATCCCAAGGAAATTCTCATATAGAAGTTCAATGAGGACTACTATTGGTGTGTGTGTGTGTGTGTGTGTGTGTGTGTGTGTGTGTGTGTGTGTGTGTCAGTGGGGAATGGGAGGTAATGCAGGTGTTTGCCGCTAGAGGAATTAATAAGTGAAACCTATGGATATAGTCAGTGATGCATAGTGACAGTTGGAAACACAACTGCATACATACAAAATAACTTGGATGAATTACAAAAACAAAATATTCACTGGAATTAATATGAAATGAGATTAATAACACCACATTTATGTAAATGAAACACAAACAGGCAAAATAATCTTCACATTTTACAAGGGACATTTAGCTTATTTAAAAATATTATTATGTCTACAAGGGTCCTATATACATACACACTGGTATATATATGTATATAAGAGAAGGAGATGGGAGGTAGGATCAAGTGTGGATGAAGAGTAATAAAACTACACTTGGACAGCGTGATAATGATGATGCTATTCACTAAGGAGTAAAATTATCCCAGCTCTCTGCACCTGCCATCTCTTGCACACGCATACACAGACTGCCAATTTATAACTACTATCTACTGATGGTTAAGCCCAGGACTATCCTGTGACAATGGCAGTAACCAAGGCAGTGACAGGTAAGAGGAAAGGTTACAAAAGAACATTTTTAGGTGTAAGCTCATCGAAGATAGGGATTTAGTTTAGTTCATCATTGAATTCCCAGTGACTGTAGATGCTCAATAAATCTTTATGTAACTGAACTAACACCGACTTACATCTTAAGATAGAGTATGGGTTCCAGGGGCAAAGTTCCCTCAATTGAGTTAAGTCATAAAAATCCTCAGATATCTATTTTTAGTGCTATTGCATCAATAGTGCAGTTACCCTAGCTTTGACTATAACAGTGTCAGGTGTAGGGACATTAAGTTAGTCTTCTGCCTCCTGACCTGCAGCTTGTACACCAGCTCTGTGGATTAGGGTGCGTTGGGTAAGAACTCTGTTTCTGAGCATTGTTTGAGATCTTAAACAGCCATATCTGGAATGAGAGGATTCAGTCAATGACCATTCAAGAAAAAGAATTATTTTTCATGTGTTTTAAAGAATTTTAGTTTTAGACTTAAAATGACCCAGGAATTTATATAATTAGGAAATCCTTCTCATCATTTGGAAAGAAGAAATCACTGCACAAAAAGATATCTCTACAAAACTAGTATTCAGTAATACAAATTGACAAGTATAACAAAAGAAATATAGTGTGTGAATATATGTATATATTTATATTTACATTTATACATATATACCATATATACATATATACATATACACATATATACATATACACATATATACATATACACATATATACATATACATATATACATATATACATATTTATATATATATGTATATATATGTATATATATATAAAATTCATGGACTCGACCCATAAAAAATTTGCTCCTTTAAACAGCTTTATTGCTTAATTGGTAATTAGGTCCTGCTTGCCTGTGTGTGGCATTAACATAAATTGTTCGAGGACAACACCAGGTGCATTCAATTAAAAAAGCTTTAAAGAGAGGTATCACATTTTACCACTTGGTTGCATTTAAAATATATATTTAACAGGTTTATTCCAATGTCAGGGCTGCAATAAATGGAAGTCAAGCTGACTTAAAACAGACACGTCTTGTGGGTAAATCTTCCTGTCTCCTGATTTCCATCACCTACTTTGAAACTATTTAGTCATCCACTTGCAGACCTTGCCAAAGCCTGTGGCTGAAGCCTGCAGTTGCCCTTCTTTATGCAATAGAAGAGCTACACATTTTTCTTCATTTGGAATAGTATTAGTTTGAGTCAGAACTAACAAGGCACAAGACCAATTATATCCATTATTTCTGTAAAATGGCTGGACCTACTTAGCTATAGTGTAAATAAGAGAGACTTAAACAAAGGCATAAAATGAATTTAGCCTATTTGTGAACATCTTGCCTCTTGTTATGTATCCACTTACTGGCTCTTGCATGTGTGATGAATCGCTAGGAAAGACTCTACATAGCAGGCATCAGAGGTATATTAGAACTTTATGCAGTGAAATTATTTTTAGACTTTCCTGAGGATAGGAAAAGTTTATAAAAGAGCTGAATACTGAAAACTCAGGCACAGAGGGAAATAAGATACACTTAGCTTTAGATACTAAATTTCTGTAGGAAATGAGTCAATACCGCTCCAATTAGTAGTTGCTAATACTTTCCTGGAAGAATATTCCTCTAAATGCAATAACACAGTAGTTGCAGTCTTAATACTTCTTAGATGATATTGGCAGATATATGCACACATTTTCACTTCTTGCATCAGCAACTTCAAAACTGAATGACTCTTAGGACAAGTTCTTACATGAAACTGCTAGGACTCCTATAAAATTGTTGTCTTTCAATATTCCCACTTGATTGTGCACAAAGAGCTCTACATTTCAACAAACTGTCTTTGTACCCCTTAAAACCACGACTGGAAGGAAGATAGACTACATCTTTAAGGCACATAATAGTGAATCTGTAAAGAAGTTAAAATTTGTATATATTTTTTGTCCATTCAAACCTTTCTCACTCCATAATAAACATCTCTACTACTGCCACATCCTAAAAGTCTTTCCTGATTACTTCTTTATAAATGGGTACAAGTTTTTGTTTTTATTAGAATCTGTTTCATATTCTCTATTTCATATATCAACTCTTACTTGCACACTGCTCAGGGGAAGGGGATAAGTGACATTTTCAAACTTCTTAATGTCTAATTAAGATGGTATAAATTTATGCTTTGAAATCCTGCTTCTTGGATCCAGCATATGGCAAATAACAGATAAAATATAAACATATATAATACAATTAAATAACTTCAAAGTATTAAATGTATTGATAGACCAGAAATAGAATGAAATGAAAAATGTTAAGAGAAACTAAGACTCCGTGTCTGTTGAGATTTGAGACTGGAAGCTAGCAGAGGTGACCACATGTTCTGGATTCTGAAGGTAGAAGGAAATAAGATTCCTCACATATAAGTATACAGGAGAGCTGATCTCACTGCCGGGCCAGTGTGGAGCTTCCCTACACCGAAAAGCAGTTGAAAAAGCCCCGATTTACTAATTTTGGGGATACGACATTCATAATGTTGCCTCTTATAGAAGAATAAAGAAGCAGACAGCCTTGCAACCAGGCAACCTTGAGCCAAGCCACCACTCTAAAGCAGGAAATGAAATTATGACAGATTAAATGAAAATAAGAGAAAAATATCAGTAATGGTTTTTAAATAAGTATGTTTAGAATCTCTGAAGAAATAAAAAAGAATAACTCCATGAAAAAAATTATGAAACCAAAACATATAAATGAAATAATGAAGGGTAGATATAAAAAATAGAAATTCTTAAAATTAAATGATTGTTTTTGAAGTGATAATAATGGGGATAAGCTTTAAATCAGATGAAAAGAATAAGTAAATGGGAGTATAGTTTCGAGAAATTGTACAGACTGCAGCACAATATATAGAGATTTAAAAGATGTATAAGAAACATAGGCTACAAGTCAAGAAATTTAATATACTTATGTAAGTGTTCCAGAAGAGAACTGAAGAAATGTCTGAGAGATTATATTTAAAAATGTAAGAATTTTCCAGAATTAAGGACAGTCATGAGTTCAGAGTAAATATCTCCACCAAGTATCAATTATAATAAATAAAAATAAGTTCATACCCATACATGTCTTAATGAAACTGCAGTATATCAAGGATGAAGAAAAGACTTGATAGTTGGAAAGAGAAAGGCGTGATGACTAAAATGGAATGACCATTGAACTGATGGCAGACTCTTAGCAGCAGTAACAGATGTTAATTAAATATGTTTTAACTGTTTAAAGCTAAGAGAATTTATCTACTACTCCAAACTCTCACTAAAACAATTATTAAATGACATGTGTCCTTTACTGAAAGTAGAGTGTGTAAGAAATTAGTGATAAAATATGTGAATGAATGTAATAAACTAATTGTAAAAAATAACTATTATGAAAATTTTAAACTAAAATTTTAGACAATTAAGTGGGTAACAGAATTATTTAAAACGATGAATTCTTTATATTTTGTTAGAAAAATTTATAGTTATGTATGTTAAATAATAATTGCTGAAGAAGAGAGTTACAAAACCAGTAAAGGGGAACTAGCAAAAGGGAAAAGTAATGATGATGATGATGGTGATGATGATGATGACAATGATTATGATACTATCGATACACAGGAAGGCAGAAAAAGAGGGAGAAAATAGCCTATGAGAGCATGGTAAATTAAAAATACAAAACAAGATGAAGATATAGAATTCATCAGAAAATGTTACAAAGATTAAATTCTCTTAAGAAAATATGATTGAAAGCAATCTACTTGTATATTAGCTTCAAGGTACAATAAAACAAAATGGCATAGAAAAGTTAAAATTAAAGTATAACACTTAAATGCTAATTTTAAAAAGCTGCTGCATATACTAATATCGAACAAAGTAAAATTTAAAGCAAAAACTTTCAATAGGACAATTATTTCATTCTAATAAAATTCTAATAGAAGCAAAACAATATAAAAATAAAGAATGTATATGTACTTAATGGAGCTTTAAAATGCACAAAGCAGAAGCAAACCAAATTTAAAGGAAATTGACAAATCTGGAAATACCATGGAAAGTCAACATATTTTTGTTATAAATATATAGATAAAACAGGCAAAATATTAGCAAGTATATGGAAATATTGAACTAAACAATAAGCTTGCTCATTTATATAATGTATATGTAAAAATAATGTATAACTTATAAAACAGATCACACAACAGATCACAAATAATATATCAAAGAATTTATGTAACACAGTGTGACCATTGGTTCAAATATTGTATACTTACTGCTGCTATCTTTCCTACAGCATTAGGTCTCTACTGGGCACATAGTAAGCACTTAGATGTTGGATAATCTGAATGGTGTCTTAAAAGGTTCATTATATTCTAGATTTCAATTTTGCCGTTTTCTATATCTGCAGCTTAAAAATTCCCTGTCAACTCATAAGAGTCTTGCAAACAGCAGAAAAACAAAATTAGTCTTCCACAATATAAAAAAGCCATATACTTTCATTCTTTTACTTTTTTTCAGTTATATTGGAAGTTTCTGAAGCAACTAAAATTAGTAAAGACAAAATAACGCAATTATTTCAAAATTATAATTGGTTAAGGTGTTCTTAATTATTAATGTTAAATTGTTCAATTTAATATTTAAGCATTTTTGTATTCATTTCTTCAATAAAGATTTTGCTATTATTAAAAGAGAAAAAGCTTGGTTAGTCATCACAAAAAAAGATGGTAGCTGGTAAACGTTTCAGAATATATGTCTTTTGAAGACTTTAAAATAATTCTCTTATGTGGTTAGAGTTTACCAGTGTAAATATTCTAGGAGAAAAAGGAAGGCTGGCCATTTTGAAAAGAAGTAAATATTCTATCTATAATATTTACATTGGCGAGATATCGTATCTATACCAACATTACTTGATGTGTGATTAACATTATTTTACCTTTATAAATATCTGCCAATCATAGATTATCAGCATAATTATTGTCCTACTTAGATACTTTTTATTGTAAGAAACAGAGGCACACTAAGTCACCATCAAGAATAAATCTGCACTTTCACTTCTCCTTTCCTAAACTCCATCATCAAAGATATGTACTCATTTGACCTATTATTTTTAATGTAATGTTTCTAATGTAAGGGTGCATGTGAACTGAACTCAAAATTGTAACTGGGAAAACCATGCAACTGAATCTGCTCTAGGGAATGACTGTTTTCTCCATTCCACTTTTGTGATCCTTCCAGTGACTTATTGCTCATGACATTTCTGCTTCCTCAGTATCTGCTTCATTTTTCTGTCTTCATTTTCACTTAACCAACTTCTCTGATTTGTTATGGGTTGTATTTCCTCAATGACTACTCTCACAATGAATAGGTGGGCAGGTAAAAAAAAAAAAGAGAGAGAGAGAGAGAGAAAGAGAAAGAGAAAGAGAAAGAGAAAGAGGGGCATTATAGCAAAGTATTTTGTGAATTAATTGAGAAAATAGATATAAAGTACTTATATCAGTGTGTGGCATGTGAGTATTCAAAACCTCATAGTTAAACACTAGAAGCTCTACTGTAATTTAATTTATTATAAATATATTCTCTTTATGGTTATACTTTGATGAGAAGAATAGAGTATGGGCTTTCATTATGTCTGATTTTATTATTTATTTATTTATTTTTCAAAAGGAAAATTTATTAGAAAAGGGATAACACGTCACAGTGTGCGGCCTCCTCTCAGTGGCTGAGAGTGAGAGGAACCTGTTATGTCTAATTTTAAAAAGCAAAGATAATAAAATTATGTCCTGAGTGTTTTATTTAAGTATTTCAATTTTGCAAATATCCAAAAATACTATATTTTGTCTAAGAAAAACTTTTTCACTGTGAAGGATGACCAAAGAGAAAAGTGATAATATTTGTTCTAAGAGTTATCATTCGTGTTATATATTTACTGTGGCATTTAAAAGCATGTTTTCATCACTAACTCCATTTTAAAAATGAACGAACTCTGAAAGACAGAGAGACATTGTTTATTAAAGATTCCACTGAGTTCACATACTAATTTATGAAAGTTTTGTTGAATTTCTACTGCTCCGATTTTTTTTACTTGATCTCTAGTGCATGCTTCATGAGTGTTTGAATTTATATAAAACATTAAACTCCCTAGAATATTTATTTATTTCAACATATAATATACATGTTCCCTAGTATAGAAAAACCTAATCTGTTTGGAAGGCCAAATATTTATTTTGCAATGTTTAAAAAGATAAAGCCATTTACCTCCAATAATCCATTGATGAGAATGGTAACTACAAGCACAATACAGATATTCCTAAACCAAAACTAAATAAAAAATTAAAGAAATTTTGTAAAGATTAAACAGGAAAATTTTGATTAATTAAAGTTATTGTCCATCTTCAAATACCATTTTCATTAATTCAAAATTATACATTTTGGTTTAAAAATTCTCTCCTTTACGTTTTTGTGTACTTTGTTGATGATTTCTTTAAATAAAAATGTTATAAATTACTTACTCCTAAAGATTAACATTTTGTCAATTATTTTGAAAGCTAGGAAACTATTGGAAGGAAAAAGAAGATACAATTTAGGTGAAGACTGAGATTACATTATTAAAAACTTTAGCATGAATTTCTGAAAATGAGTCATTTTAATCATTGATATGACACCTTAATGTAATGGTAGTAAGTACAAAATTGAAATTGCAACACTGAGTTCCATATTTCTTTATAGACATGACTTTGTTGATTGTAGATCTTTCAAAATATGTTTTCATTGCATAAAGACAATATCCCCTCAAAAAAAAAAAGAAAAAATGATTTTTTTAAATAAAAATATAAAATTAAGGGAACATTAGTAAGGTGTCAAGCTAAATTTATAACCAGAAAAAATCTGTGGGACAGGGGAATAAAAAAATAGAAAAGAAAAAATACGTAATATAATACAAATTTTAAAAAAGTGCGCTAAAACTAAATAAAGCTAGTACTGGTATTTTATAGTAATGGCTATTAGAATAATTAAACACTTAATAAATGCCAGACAACATATTTGACACATTCTATTTATTTCTAATAACCTTTCTCACGAATGGGTATGAATATTATCTACATTTTAGATTTAAGGAACTAGGTTTCTCATGGGATAATAAATTACCTATGTTATATATTTGACCTGTCATTTCACTTGACTTTATATGGTAAGCTTTTTCCAAGTTACTAAACTGTACTTTAAAAATCTTAAGGACATAGAGTAAGGCTATCTAATTATGTAATAATTATGTAAACAGATCATGTTATATACATCTAATCCCCAATTACTGCATACTCACCAGCAATGATAACTTAATTGTTCAAACATTGCTAATTATGTAGACATAATGCAAGATTCAAATTAGAAAAATAATCATATTATTGAAACACATTTTATTTTTAAAATTTATATCCCAGGTTAGTTTTTTAAATCTTTAAGCCTACAGTGAATCTGTATAATGAAATATAATTATCCTTAATCAGCCACTTTTATTAATTTAGAGTGGCAATTTTCTTTTCATGGTCACTAAAACAACAGTTTTCTAAACAAGTCCAATCTCTCTATTTGCCTCTTCCTACACACACAACTCCAAAACATTTGGCCAAAAGGATCCAAACTGCCAGCATACATACACCATTTGGAAAATCTGCACCCTCATCTTTCCCTCCCCAAATCCCATTATCAGAGGCAGATACAAATTTTAACACAGCTACTTGAGAACATCCCTTAAATGATCTTTTAACTGTGGAACATCCCTAATGATAATGAGTTTATCTCCATCCCCAGCAGTTTTCTTGGATTTCAGAAATCCCTGAGGCTTTAGAGGTTAGGCTAAGTGGACACTGATGAAATGTAAATGTGACAATGTAGAGAGGTAGCACACCTTTTGTGTTTTTTTTTTTTTTTTTTTTTTAAAAAGGACGATAGGAGGATTCTCTACCCCTGGTAGAGAGGAGGGCATTTATTTTCTGTATAATTATATCTGCCAGAACATCCTAAAAAAGAAAAGCCTTGGCCCCAAATACCAACCATGTATAAATACTTCTGCTGTATAAACAGAGAGGCAGCTAATATTTTTTAATGAAGACAGAAGTACACAGAAAACAATTACATTTATTTTCAATGACAGTTTACACCAACTAATTGAAAGTAAAACTAATTAAACAAGAAAGCATCAATTAGGTTTCTATTATCTCTCTTGTATACTTATATTGTTTTATTGCCCATATTTTGTAATTGTTGCCAAGCTGCTTTTAAATCCTTTCATTAGTTTTCCAGAGAAGAAACTGAGAAGTGTTTTATGTATTGGACTCCAAGGTGTTTTGCTAGGTATGCTACTGCTGAAATTAAGCCCTTTTTACAAGCAGGTGTTCTTGGTACATTTGATTTTTAAAACATCCTGATATATTAGAAATATTTGAGTTTATGGAGATCTAATTCTTGAACATTAATAATTTAGTTGCTTATGAGTACTCTGTTTATATAGTGGCCAAATAGTGGCCAAATCTAAACCTAACCATTACCATGAACACCATTTCCCTACTGTCCTCACTGTAAGGAAGAGAGACAACAACTTTTAAAACAGTGGTTTCAATGGTAAAAGAAGCCAAGATGATGCCATTTAATGGCATCACTGAGGATGCAGGTAAAAAAGGAATGAGGCATCTGAGTAAGTGGCTGCTAGATCTTGAAATGCTTTCAACTTTTTCTCAACTTTCCTCCCATCTTCCCCTTTCTGGAACTAGCTATCAGCTGATAAATTTAATGAAGAACACTTTTTAAAAACAATGTCACAAAATCTTATATATTGTTTCATACAGAAGAAGTTGGGCTGGATGTATAATTCCAGATGTAATATGAACTTTGACTGGTAAGGACTTATCCTTATTCTTCAATGTCCTTATTCATGACCCTACTCCTTTTGAGATCTTTCCACTTCATTTATCCTAATAATAACAATAGCCTAATCCTACAAATAATAAAATTCTACTTCACTTTTGTTAGTACATGATAACACTTTATACCCATTGTCTGGACTTTTATAGCCACAATCTCATCAATATTTATAATGATCCTGATATAAATTCTAATTGCCTGTTGGGAGAAGTTAACATCTTTTACCCACAACAGGTCTCCACCACCTAGAGGTAAATGGTTGGTCCAACCCTGGAAACCAGAAACACATTTGAGTTATATCGAAATGGGTTAACGGTTCAAATTCTTTACTGGTCATTGTTAGTTACCAGAGGAAAGAACATCTGTCTACTTAAATACATGATTGATATTGAAAAGTCTTTGGCATAAATCCAAGAGTACTTTTATGATAAATTTGGCTAGGTTTCAGAATGCAAGTTCACTGGCAAACTAGCAGGACTCAAAAAAAGATGTAGAAAGTTACATAACAACTGCAGTTACACTGAAACTCTAATATATACCATTTTAGAATATATTTAACTGGAGAAAAGTCTTTTCTTAAAATAGTCTCTTAGCTGAGATAATGTTTTTTTTTTAGTCTGTAGCCTCCAGGAAGTGCTTTCTAGTTACCAACAGCATATTTGATACGAGCATACCTCTACCGAATTCTTAAGCATAATGAGCCCAATTTTCTTTTGTAGGAAGATACTGAAAGCATTTGACATACTCTCTCCAAGTTGTAACCATAGAGTCTTATATTTTACAATGTGCAAGAATCACTGAAAGGGTAGAATCACTGAAAGGGTAATATCCTTGTATAGCATCCAATGTAAATTTCCAATGTAAAACAGGAAATTTTGATATGGCTGGTTTGCCATACTCATGATTCTGCCAAATACATTTTGAGACCCGCCCCCCCGCAAAAGTACTACATGTTTAGAAGACGGGTTACCAAGAGATGTGCACTCTGGACAGCCTAACAATATCGCTGAATCTATCGCTTCACTGTTCTCCAGCCCCACTGCGAGCTACAGTGTTAGCCTTCAAGGAAATCGAAAAATGATTGAAACCACTGTCCCAGCCACCTCATCCAGGGCTCCCGAGTCAGGGCTGGAGTTTTCTGCAGTGCGCAGATGCGGGCCCACACGGCTACTGCAAGTCATTCTGAGTGCTCTCATTGCCTCATCTCTCCCTCTCTAGGCCACTCTGGCACACAGTCCACTATGCAATCTGCGTGGCCCCGAGGCTGATCGGCACGCGGCCATGGTCAGCACAACCGCCGAGACACCCAAGCGATTCACGCTAACATTCTAGAAACCACGAGGCTGAGGCAGGACCAGCGGGCGCCACGTCTCCGAGAGAACGCCCTCCTCGTACTAGAATCTCCGGGAGCGTTGCCGCTGCGCGTGCGCGCGGGAGCCTCGAGGGGGCGCGCGGCGCGAGCTGAGCGGCTGCCCCACGCGCTTGCGTCGCCGGCGTCTCCTTCCGGCTGCCACCACCGAGGCCGGTCCGCATCGCCATGTCGCATTACTGCCGACCCAAGTACCAGAGCGGAGACCTGGTGTTCGCCAAGTTAAAGGGCTATGCCCACTGGCCGGCCAGGATTGAGCACATGGCCCAACCCAACAGATACCAAGTGTTCTTCTTTGGGACCCACGAGACCGCTCTCCTGGGTCCCAAACATCTCTTCCCGTACAAGGAGTCCAAGGAGAAGTTCAGTAAGCCCAACAAGAGGAGGGGCTTCAGCGAGGGGCTGTGGGAGATCGAGAACAACCCCACGATCCAGGCCTGTGACTACGGAGTCGCCCGAGAGAAGAGCAGCGCCGAGGGTCCAGCGCTGGGGCCGCAGCCGGAGGCCCCTGAGAGCACCGAGGCCCAGAAGAGCGGCACGCAGGGCGGAGGTGAGCAGGAGGAGCCTGGCGTCGACGAGTCGGCCCAGGAGCAGGACGAGAAGGGACCACTGAAGAGGAGCGCGGAGGACCTGCTGGAGGAC
Source organism: Macroglossus sobrinus (assembly GCA_004027375.1). Lineage (NCBI taxonomy): Eukaryota > Metazoa > Chordata > Mammalia > Chiroptera > Pteropodidae > Macroglossus > Macroglossus sobrinus. The sequence goes on from PVKZ01000213.1 coordinate 54,451, forward strand.
GCCCCCAAACGCCCCAAGGAAGTCGACCCAGAAGGCGAGGAGGAGGTGGCGGCTGCCAGCGAGGCTGAGAGGCCGGTCCTGCTGGAGGCGTTGGAGCCGGGCCCTGCTTGGGAGCTGCCCCAGGAGGAGCTGGAGCCACAGAAAGAGGCTGCCGAGGAAGAGGAGGCTGAGGCTCTGGGCGCCGGAGACCACGAGAGCCTGTAATCGCCAAAGTGTCAACAGGAGCCCTTGCCCGTTCCCACTGCTGCCTGACTGTTAAGGGGAAACTGGCCGTGGCCTATGAACTGGGACCACCTTACCCACCCCCACCCGCTACCTTCCACCCTTCCCACACACTCGGCCTTGAGATTGACCTGGATGGGCAGGCCATCCGGCCCACATCTGTGTCCCCATGCCCTGGGACCTGAGTCAGGGCCTCTGCTCCCTGGAATGAGATGAGACCATCGTGTCCCTTCCTGCCAGAGTCTTCTGTTGGGGCCTGGACTGGCAGTTCCCACTTCCCGACACCCGTCTTCCCTACCCCAGGCATTCTGGATCTCTGCGTTGGAATGAGGGGCAGTATTGGAAGTGGTGAGGATAAAGAGCAGGGGAGACATCTAAAGGCCTGGAAGGGGGCACCCTCCAACTGTGGTGTTGGGGAGGTGGCAGGAGAGTGACATCTTTCCCAGCTCCTGTCCACTCCTCCCATACCTACTATACCAGTTCATGGGGGAGGGCCTACCTTCCAAAAATGTTTTTGCATACCTAGGGAGTTCGGAGTTGTAGTTTTTCATCAAATGATTTGGGGCCTTTCAAGTTGTTTGTAAGATCAGAAGGCTTAGCTTTGCCCAGCTTTCTGGATGAGAGTGGTGAGGGGCACCCTTTCCCATTTACATCTCTGGCAACGCAGGAAGTTCTGGGACGAGCCTTGGCCACTGCTTTCCCTTTCCTCACAGCCTTACGGCTACCCTGCAATCATATGCATCACCCAGCCTTAAAACATAAGGCACATAGTTTAAGAAACCTTTTAAATAAAAGGAATCTTTATGAAAATTAACTACCTTTGAATATACCTCCACTGGGCGCCTATCTCTTCCATTGCCCTTCCCCCATTTCCTAAATGAGCTAGGAGGGTCCCCTCTGGTAGTGGTGGGAGGGGGATTGATGCCTTTCTTTTTGTACTTAAGGCTTTGGTATTCCTTTGCAGTGTTACTTCCTATCCACATTCCTCCACCTAGTCCCCTCAGTATTTGTCACCAGACCTGATAATATAACCTACTGAAAAGTCAGGGAAATAAATGGCCCCTCCTATCCTGTTCCTGGTGGTCTCTCCATGCCCTTCTCCATCTTTTGCCTCTTTTACCCTTGACCTTCTCTTTTGGGCTCTGATGAAAAATTGTTGACTAGCTAGCTTTGGAAGTTTAGATCTGAATTATTTCAGTTCTAGGAAATAAAACCGTTAATTAAACAAATCTCAGATCTGTTCCTTTGGTTTCTGAATAAGTGATCCTTAAATGAAATGCTCCTATGGTTTTCCTTCCAGCCTGTGTTAAAAATAAGTAAATAAAGTTATTTGTAATATACAGGAATATTTTAGAATCCTTGGTAAACCTGTTATTTTAAGGTTTCTCTCTTCATCTATGGTAGTTGCTACCACTGATTAGAATGAATGGAAATAAGTCAACTTAAAATATTTGAATGATTACAAACTGAGACAATCAATCCAGTTTCTAATATTCTTCATGCTTTGCCAAACAATACATCTGGGGAAAAGTAAGGTTAATAGGATTGTTCCTTTTTTGTTGTTGCTTTTCTAGACTTTATTGTTACTCTCTTCAACACGTTTTACATAAAAAAGGCAGTTCCTTTTATTTCCAGTTCTTAAACTATGTAGTAACTGCAGGATATTTTGTGTCTTTTCAGTGGCTTTGTGGGAATATCTGGAGATATTTAAATATACTTAATTGCATGCTGGGTTCCAGGTTCTGTATTCATCAACACTGCATGCATGCAGAGGCTTAGTAAATAGTGGAGTTCTTCTAGAATATGTCAGGCAAGGTTGGCAACTGAAGATCCTCTTTCTCCATCTCTGTATAAGATAATATTATTTTATTCCAAAGCATGTAAATCAGATGATTTCTTGTTTTTCAACTACTACTATTGCAATAATATTAATACTAGGAGTTACTGTTCAATGAATGTTTACCATGTACCAAGAATAATCTTTGTAATTCTTCAATCTTTGTAATAATCTGGTGAGGTAGGCATTAGTATTCAAATTTTCCATTGGAAGCAGCTGTGGTTCAGAGACATTAAGTGGCTTTTCTTGCAGTTCGCAGAACACTCACGATTCAAATACAGATTTTACTGGATCAAGCCTAAGCTTTGTCCTTTGAATCACACATTCAAAATTGCTCTAACCGTGAAATCAGAAGTTAATAAAACAGCTATTTTAGCATTAATAACAAGCAATTAGGAGAGTAGCATATATTGAGCTTGTAAAGTAAGCCAGGCAATATATTATGTTCTACATGTTCTACATGTCTTTATTAATACAACTACCCAATTAGGTGCCTACTATTATCTCTATTTTAAAGCTGAGGGAGCTGAGGTTCAGATATTAAATAATTTTCTCAAGGTCAGACAACAGTAAATGAACCAAGATTTAAAGGCAGGTCTTTCTAAATCATAGGTGCTTTGTTTTATTATTGTATTGCTTCCTACTGAATAGAATGGGAGTACTTAACTCTCATCTATTTTGAAATGAACATTTAGAAATTTGTACAGCAAAGAATATATTAACAAATATTGCTAGTGGGTATGTGAATCATTTGAGGCAAATGACAATTGTTTTGTCATTAAATGACTTGGTGAAATGATGAGGACAATTCAATATTTTTCAAGAAGTATGTGACAATAGGAAGTTTGAATATGGATTGGTATATTTGCCATAGGCAAACGTGATTTTGAATAAGGTTTTTATAGAGGCACATCTCCTAAAATGACTCAATAAACTGAAAGATAGAAATTGAAATTTCTACTATTTGACTCTGTCTCTTCATATTATTTTTTCTTTTTGTTTCTAATGCTGGGGATAGAAAAGGTTGGTGGTTATTAGGGAGGATCACACACATTTGCCTTCTTGGTGACTATAATATTGTTACGGAGTGCCCCCGGACAAGATGACTTCAGAGCCGAATTAGAACCAAAAAGAAAATTTTATTACGAATTCGAATCCGGGCTCAACCCTCCACTGACGCAGCAGCGAGAACAAAAGCCCCGATCCTTAGCATGGGGTTCCTTATATTAGGTTTATGGCAGGCTAACTTTGTGCACGCGGGACGGGTTGCAGTTCCTTATTGGCTAATATGGCCTGATTATGGCCTGACCTTTAAGCAAGCAAACAGGATGTCTGGGCGGAGAATTCCGGCCCTTGGTCGGAGGGGATTGCAGTCTACCTTGCTCGGGGAATTTAAAATTTTCCATTCCACCATCTTAGATCTTACATTGCCATCTTAAATACATAAGTTCTCATGACCCGTTACAATATGGCAGTGAAAATGGTAATCGAACTAATAGTACATCTGAAAAATGATTCTCAGGGTTAGCAAATACAAAATCCAATAAAGAAAGGGAAACAGGAAAAACCTGTATTCTCAGCTCTCTTATCCTTGACACTAACACTATTTGTATGCTTTGGTGGCCAAGAAATGTTTTTGTGTGGACTGAAAAAGATGGTAGTTTCTAAAATGTCTTTGATTCCCTCCCTGGAATTACAGGGGATAGATAGTTCTGTGTTTTGCTTTCTTCTGAACAACATGTGCCTTAGTGGCAAAATTACTGATCAAATAATTGGTTACTTTACTGGGAAAAAGGCACTGTTTGGACTTTTGCTGATGCTGTGTTATGGGTATTCCAATGTGTTTGTGAGTGTTCTGAAGGTCTTGTTTAAGTATTCCATGTAACTGTGTGCTCATCACATTGCCAGTGACCTGCAGACACATTTAGCCTCTGGTTTCTGTAAGGCTTTCGAAGTATTTGATGTTTCATACAAACATTACTGATTACATCACTTTGGCACAGGGCTAAGATGCCACTGAGAGTAATAAATTCCTGTCTTAGCTCATACCTTGTGAGTTCTTGTGAATTCTCATCAATGCTGCAGATTCTTCTTTGTAACTCATATCTCCATTATATGTTTCCTGAAAAAATAGTAGATATCTCAGACAAATAGCATAACTTCTGTTCAGTTCATTGAATAGCCATTCTTCTTGGTATATGGTAAACTATTCTATTCAATTATTAACACTCTTCTCAAAGAAAAACTTCTGCTACACATGCTACACACATGCTCAAGGTAAGAGTCACCTGCCATGTTCCCGTATCATTCTATGTTTACACTGATTATATTCTAATTTCCTGTTAATTTTTTGCTCTTCTACTAGGCAGGAGTAGAAAGGTAATATGGCTCATTAATTTTATCCCCATTCCCAAAATGTGTCATAACGCACAATAGATATTTTCTAAATGTTTGAAAGTCTATTATCAAATACTTTCTATAATCATAGTGCTGGACTAAAAGTCGTATGTGATGCCAAGCACATTCTGATTCTGAAAATGGGGAGGCAGTGTAAACTGGCCTGCAGACTAATGACATATGCAGGTTGGGGTGATTTTGTGTCCATTTAAGTAGCTTCCTAAATTATGCGACTTAAAAAGCATTGATAGTTCTCATAGACCTTCTCTGATGCCAAGGCAATGCTATTTATTTTATCCAGGTTTTCCACTATTTGAGTCACTTGCCTTAGTTAAACCCACATATAGGGCATCATTTTCATAATGCCTAGGTCTCCAGGTAAACAAGAGAATATTCTGGCTGCTTTCTTCTTCAAACAGGAGCCACGCATTAATCATCCATCCAAAAATGTACAATAATAAAGTGTTAGTATGCCAAGAACAAATTGGATCTAACATTCTTTCAGCTTCTTGTGACATAGAAATGTCTCTTCATGTAGACATTTCTCAAAATTTAATGTATTTAAAGAATAGGTCTATTCACTACACAATATGGCCCCGATCTCACAAGCCAATTATCTGGCTTACTTATAGATGTTTATCTTTCTCATTCCTGGTAGAAAAATGGACAATATTGGACTTGCAGAGCTCTAAAATAGAGAGCTCCTGAGTAGGTTCTAGAGTAGTTTTACATCAGGCAACTTCTCTTTGTAGTCTGATTTACACGTAATCTTCAACTTCATTGAAATGGTTTTGAGAATGCTAGAGGATACACAGCAAATATGACAAAAGACTCTAGATGGCAAGAGGTAGCTTGGCACATGCATTTATCAAGGGTAGTCCTAGTCATAGCATGGCCATGTCTTTGGCTTGGGTTGCAGTGAAAAACAAACTTTATCTACTTCTGTTCCTGGCATGCAGTCAGTGCCCGAGGACTATGGGTCATTTAGTGAGTGCCATTCTCTCTCTTTCTCTCTCTCTTTCTCTCTTTTCAGTTTGATACAAGCTCTTCTTTCTGACCAGAAAACTAACACTTCTATGCCCTTTTCCCCTAATGAACCTTTCTCAAAATTATTCATCAGAATTAGGTATCATACCAATGTATTCCAATAAAGCCCTGGTTTTCCCTTAATAGCATTTATTCCACTCTTAGTAAACTAGTAAAGCAATAAAATCTCTTTACTGGTTTGTATCAACCAATAAATAGGTTAATCAACAAATCTATGTTTTATGTAGATAGGAAGTACAATCATTTTGCTTATTCTAAGAACCTAGCAAAGTGTCTGGTTCATATTAAGCAATCAATAAATGGTGGTTAATAAAGAAATGAATGACTGAATGACTAAATCCTGCTACTCCCCACTTTGCCTCAGTCCTCAGAGGAAAATTTGGGGAATTTTGTTATGCCTAGTAAAATACACTAAGGGGAGCCTTAGGATTTTTTTTATGAGTGTGTATCATTTATTAAATGGTATTTAAAAAAATTATATGTAGGTAAATGTCAGTCTCATAAAATAACAAACCTTAGCAAGAGAGAAGCCCAAGGAAGATAAATCGAGTTATCTGAGGTCCCCATCTGAGTGTGAATAACATTTTAAACACAGTATCCAGCTCCTTAAATTGTATTTCTTTTTAATAATTTTATGCTTCAGTAACAACTACCTTTAACGCAGGAAGCAGCTTGGTGGCATCTGGCTTTGGAGCCACCCAAACTCAGATTTAATTCCTGGCTCCGCTATTTAAGAGCACTGCAATATCAGTTTCTCTCAACTAAAAGCTGTGATAATGACTTTCATGTGACAGGTTTGTTGTGAGAAGCAAATGAGCTCATATACGTTAAAATGTCAAACATGGTACCTAGCACAAAGTAGGTATTATTTACATGTAAATTCACTTCTCTTCAATGTAGTCCAGAGAACTAAGCATAACATTTGAAATAATTAGAGCCCAACTATTACTTTTATTTAGGAAAACACTGGAGGCCTCTGCCAGATTCTGGTTGTGATGTACATGACAATTCTATATTTAGTCTGCCCATACTCAGAGAGGAAACTGAAATCTTATCCCATTTCCTCATACTAGTCTTCAAATAGCTTCTTTAAATTCCCTCACTGTTAGCTGAGTTATTTCTTATGAACATATCCAATTTAAAAGATTCCTTTTTTTGGCATGACTCATTCCTCCTATGGCCAGTTTTATTGCTCCTGTTATTTCCCTAGGATCCACTTACTGTTTTCCAAAGAGTATTTTTTGAATTCATCTTCTTGAATACCTCATATTCTTGATATTTTTCAACTGTAGAAATAGTAATTGTATTGCTCTAGTTATTTCTTAGATCCCCTGCTTTTTTTGCCAAGGTACCTATCTGTTCACACATAATTTTAATGAGCTGCCCAATTCGATTACTAGAAGGCATTGGAGTGTTACAGGGATTGACCATTCCGTCCAGAAACTCTCTCAGGTTTCATGTCCTCTTGTGATTTACCAAGTGTCACTTAATTTTGCTTTTTTTTTTTTTCATACCCTGGCCAACTCTTCATTGCAGTCATTATTCACCTCTTTTGGTAATCTACTTAACACTTCATTAAAAAGTATGTTCAGCTCAGCTCCTTTCTCACTGCTCTTCACTTGTCAACAAGACCTGCTTTTTCCCTTTCACTTGTGATTCTTCTGATGCTCAGAATTTGTCCATCATTAGTTCTCCCTTGCTGCAGTTTCTTCACATGCCTCTCCTCAGGAGCATCTGTATTTCAGCCTGTGCTTCAGTGCCATCAACTTCTCCCCCCACCCCCTTGTCCTTGTTTTTATCCTTAGATGCCAGGACATAAGCACTGATTTTAGTCAGGGAATACTTTGATGACAGCATCTCAAATATCTTTTTAAAACAAAAGCAAAGATAAGAAAAGACAAGAGTAACCATTCCATTGTATAAGAGTCTCTTTTTTCTTTTAAAAATTAAAATCTAGTAAATTGTTAGGAACCCAATAACAACTTAGCTTTCACAGTTTTGTTAGAGGTGGGTGCTGGAGGGAAAAGCATTCTTGCTACAAAGACTGGGTGTGCCTATACTGTACCAGGGCCTACTGAGACTGCTGGGGACAGAGCAGTAAGTAAGATAGCCAAGCTATCTAACCACACTTGAAACATGAAGCTTGTATTCTATGGGAAAAACAGACACATAGACAATGAATAAATACAATGATAAATTTAGCATGCAGTAATAGCAGAATGTGATAGGGAATGACTTATTGAAGAACATAGCTCTCAGGAACTCTATGGATCATTTCAAGTTAAACTGTTTTAACAGAATAAAATATTTCTGTCCTATGAATGCTTGGCACTATTACCTATGCTAATGGTTCTCTGTCTTTTTAATCCATAGACAAAAATCTCAGAGACTTTCAGGCCAATAAACATTTCTATTTGTGTGCAGAAAAAAAAAAGCAATAATACCTGTTATTGAATGCTTACTATGTGCTAGATATTATTTCAGGGGCTTGAGATACATTCTTGGTCATTAGTTTTAGCAGAGAGAGAAAGGTAATTAAGGACAAACTTAATAAATAAGAGAATGATGTTGTATGTTAGAAGGTAAAAAATGCTACTAGAGAAAACAAAGCAAGGTAAGGAGAGCTAAGAGAGGCACCTGGGGGTTGTGTATTGTTGAATAGGGCGGCAAGGGTTGTGGTCAAGTTTATATGCACAGCCAAGGCTGTCCCTTTCCTTCCCTTCAAGTCATCACATCAGAATATATGCGAATAGAGTGGCGTCCTTATAAAGATGATCTTGAATCAATATAATTGTGACATTATAATTAATCCACAAATTCAAATACTTATTATTGATAATATATTACTAGTGGTATTTGAAGTGAGAATTGTTGCTCAATAACACTTATTTGTCAATTTCTCATACACATCCATGTGGCCTCTTCCCCACTGTAATATATAGACTAATATTTTATCTTTATGATATTTAACATTTTATGTGCTTTCCTTCTTCCCACATAAAAATTTTTAACTACAAGGGCCAGGAAATTTTCTGTGTCTTCTTCAGTACCTAGCAGAGCATGTTAAAAATAATCATCCATTTTATCTACTAACTTAAATTGATGAAATCACAATGTAGGTAGATGTCAAAAGCACACCTCAGTGTCCTGAGAGTATGTGTGCGTGTGAGATAAGTTTCATAGAAGATATACGTTATGGTAATGGCTGGATGCCAGTGCAGCCCGATGGAATATACTTGAAGTGTGCTATTATTGCTTGCTGTTATTGGTTAAGGTTTGCAGGGTAGGTATATTTGCCCAAACAACTCCCGACTTTAGTCTTTATTAGATAATATATCCGAATGCAAACTGAATAATTCACACTGGAGTGTGCCTAGGGAGGGTAGTGTATGTGTGCAGGTTGGGAATATTCTAAAGAAAAAATTTTATTGTAGTTATCAAGGTCATAAGGACACTTCTGGGTTAAATTTCTTGTTAATGTTATTTATTGTCTTTAAAAAGCTTCCTTTTTCTTTTTCTTTCTTCTTTTTATGGTCCAGAATTCGAATTGTTTCATGGCAGGAGCAGAGTTTAGAGTTGATATAATAGATATAAATGAAATATGTTTCTAGGGTTCTATGTTCTAACCAGCCTACCAAGGAGAGGCCTTGTGGTATTCTAGGTCAGGGGTCCCCAACTCCTGGGTCATGGACCTCTACTGGTCAGTCTGTGGCCTATTAAGAACTGGCTGCACAGCAGGAGGTAAGCAGCTGGCAAGTGAGTGAATTTGCAGCCGCTCCTTAGCGCTAGCATTGCCATCTCAGCTCCACCTCAGATCATCAAGCATTAGATTCTCATAGGAGTAGTGGTCCCTGGTGCCAAAAAGATTAGGGACCACTGTTCTAGGCTTTTATAAAACATAACTTGAAATGCCCATCTTTTCGATGAGCAATATAAGCCTGGTTGGCTGATGGTACAGAATGGGCAAAGAGAATAATTTAAGATAAGTTAAAAGCTTTCTTTCACACTATAGAGATAACCAATAATTTTGCTATTTCCACTTGATTGGCATTCCTAACAACTGCTCACCTGTTAGCAAGCATTGCTGTTAGGTCTAAATGTCACAGCCTTGAAAAAATTCCACATTAAGTTCCCTCTGTGAGTCAGAAAAAATCTGGTTTGGAGCATATCAGTTAATGAGGTAGATAAGTATCTACCTTCTCATATTTCTCATGATTGTCATAAGCCATGTATACTCCAAATATATTTTAATCATGTTGGTATAAAAGCTTGAATGATAAGCAGATGCAGTTCAATGTAGGTATTGTGCAATATGTCTGAATCTGTGGGTTAAAAAGAGAGCGACAGAATGATGAAAATGATATTTTACATTCCAGGTGTTCAGTGTGAAACAACAAAAAAAAATAAAAACAAAACAAAATACATTCCACTCTCTCTTGTCTCCCCATCCCCTATCATTTCCTCCAGAAGGTATCACCTTATCAGCTTCCAGAAATAAATATTACACCATGAGGGAAAACAGTCTTCTGACCTTTTGACTGTGCTCACCCCATGAACTCAAGAAGTTCCCTCAAAACTGAGTATAAATAATAAACACCTTAAAATAGTGGACAATTGCTCCCAAATCTTTACAACGAGAGCATCGCTTGGCACATGTGTTACCACCAAGAGTCAAAGATAATCTTCCTGGCCAAAAGCTATATATTTAATATTTTTCTGATCTTGTGGGATCAAGACAAATACCACATAATTATAAATTTTGAAAACAAACAAAACAAACCAGTGCCGCAGATGGTTAATGCTAAGGTGCCCTGCGCTATACTTGAAGGGCTATTTTGGCTGTTCAAATAAATAGATTCCCCCAAAGAATTATATCACAAAAATAATTAGCATAGCATATATCTTCAGGGCTGCTCTTTCCCCATTTCCTTTCACTCCTAGGCTTAGGAGTACAGACAGTGGTATATTGCTACTGCTGCCAGCACCTCCTTTTAATCATGGCCATTATTCATACCAGGGTACATGAGGTCACCAGTGTGGCCTTTGTGCACAGGGCCCTACTATTTATCCTGTATTGTCCTCTAGATTGTGAGCTATGGCAAATGGATTAAAAAGCCAGTTTATTTATTTTTTTTATATGAGATGTAGATTTGACCTTGCGTTGTCTTTCTGCATCTTCTATGATCTTACAAACTCTAGAAACAAGACTTTCAAGCAGTCTTGTAAAAAAATCTCCAACTGTGCTCTGGTTTTTAGTTTAAATCACAGTATTCCAATCATTTGTTGGTTTTGCTATAAAGATGCCTGGGGCATCCAGCTGCAGCAGAGAGGGCAGACTTGTCATTGTTAGTAATTAGAAAGAGCCTGGTAGTGATGCAAGGTAGCTCATAATTCATACTTAAAAAAAAAAAAAGTGTTAGTGAGATGTAGTTTGCTCGATTCATTGTAGCTATGTGGATGTCTTTTTAACCTTGTGGCCCCGCTCATTATACATGCAGTCAGTCACCAAAGACCCTGGTTCCTTGCTGTGCTCCAGAAGCTTGATAAAATGCATCAAATATTCGATGAATCTTCTGGCCTTCCTCTCTGTAGGTCACTATCTCTGAGATTTCAGCTACATTGATATAGCTGTAAACTGAGATAAGTTTCTAACACTTAATATATGTACGAGGACACACAGAATAAATGCTAAATAAATAAATTTATTTATTTATTGGGATATTGCTTATGGTTATTTCAACAATAGCAACTTTACTAAAGAAACTAATCAATAGAGAATTATCTAATATTGCACACCGAAGAAAAACTTCCCAGTTAGGTAAAATTTTATGGCTGAGAAGTACTTCTTCTCAGTGTTGGCTTAGTTACTAAGAAGTGGCACGCAGATATGTAAAAGTTCCATGTTACCTAAGGTCCCTTTTCAGAAGTTATTTTATTATCTCTAAAGAAGGTATTAACGCTCATTAGCAACTCGTCTCTTTGCTTTGAAAGCTGGCTTTCTAAAATAGACAGGGATGCTTTTCGGGGGAAAATATCATTTTAGCAGTATAACTGGAAACATTGGTGGCATAGCAAATTGATGGATGTCTCACATTAAATATTACGATAAGGTAATTTGTGAATATCTCAATTAGCAGCTTCATTCTATAAATTCCAGAGTTTAAAATTAAGGTATATGAGGCAGAATCATTGAAACATTTATCAAATGTTTACATTTCTTTTTGAATAACATCTATATATCTTATAAGCTATATTTAAAATAAAACTGTTTTTTGCTAGTATTATTAACTGCATGAAGTCTCGTTTAGTTGCTGAACAGTTATAAACAAAAGCTTAAACTAAAGATTAAGAGAACGAAAGTAGAATTATCATAAAGAAAAGTGGAAAAGGAATCTGGGGAAATTTTTTGGAACTAAAAGAATGATCAAATTTTGTATAGTTCACAAGTGATTGGCCAGGTATATTTCTCACTGATGTCTCCTGCTGAGCAACTCAGCTCTGACTCTGTGCCCTGCCTCATGTCTAATCAAATTACGTGATTCTAACAGGTTTTTCAGGTAAACTCACCAGAAACATTCACTGATAAATTTTTAAGAAACAACCACAGAAGTACTTTTATGTAAAATTATGCCATTACTCAAGAAGAACAAATTTCTCTTACATATGCATAATAAATTATTTAGATATTTTCTATTAAATCATGTTTTAGAGCCTTGACTTTCCTTATGATAAAATATTTCTACCTTCCCAATATAAGAATAGTAAAAAGTTTTTTTATGATAGTAAGTTATAAATTTACTTTGGAAATTTATAAAAGATAATTTCTAAAAACTATAGATTAGCATTTATAACTGCACAGAAAAAATGTTAAAAGCTCGACATTTGAATATTTTTGCATTAATGGGGAAAAGGACTATTTAGTGAGATCTAAGAATGGATTATGAATGTTGATCTAATGTCTTTCAAGAAATAAAGAAAGTGTAATGATTTAAAACCTTTATCCACAATCTATCTCATACTTGCCTCCTGGTCAATATTATTTACAGTGTATAATTAAAGGGGTATTAAGTTCCTTTAAACAGGTATGAAGGAATCATAAGATTTATGAAGGTGGTAAGTGTGAGTGACATTTAAAATCTTTTCAATCAGGTAGGTAAAAGCTCTTATTGTTGCTATGGTATAAAACATACATCTTTAACCTAAATCCCCTAATGTTCCTTTGTTCTTAAAGTATTTGGCAGTCTTGTTTAATGTTAACTGTTTCTTTTCTGGCAAATAGAGCTTTATTTAGTGACTGAGATAACTCATTACCTAAACCTCAGAAATATAGTTTTCCATTAGAGTCAGCATTGCTGATTTCTGACTGCGAACACTAAATAGCAATAAATAGCAACGGGAGTCTCATAAGCTTAACATTAGTGAGAAGAAAATTGTGCACCATCAGGGTAGTGTGACTGCTTTCCTTACAGAGTTGGGCAAGTCACCCCTAGAAACAATAGAAAATGTAAAACATTAAAAAACGTGATATTTTATTCTGCTAGAAATGAGGTCAGAATTTAGTTTCTAAGTTTGAGAATTGGAAACATTTGCTACCACTTACCATCACAAATTTCAATCAAGAAAACAGATGTGAGAATAGTGAATGTATATATATATATTTGACAGCTCTTGATGACATTATCATAGAGGGTCAAATTCTGTGCCACGAGAAAATGAAAGTACACTAGAAACCCTATGAGCTCAGCACCAAGAGTTTCTCACTTCCAGACAAATGACTCTGGGATGGCAGTTTCTGCACTCAAGCATAAATTGGGGAACAGTGGGTGGGTGTTCGCCCACTGGTGTAGGTGATATGTGATACTGACCTAGAAACATGGGTTATTGTCTATTGCTTAAATCAATATGTAACATTGACCTCTTTCACATTTGAGTTTTTATTATAATAAAATAAAATCATTTAGATAATTATTTAGAGTAAAATTGTAAACCCAAGAATATGGTTTTTTTTTTAAAGAAAAAAACTTGGAGCAACCAAAAGAGATGTCATTAAAGCTCATGCTTGAGAGAATCTGGTGTGTCCCTAGGATTCTGGGGACCTCATGGAGAACTATGAAGACAGGTGGTCAGTGTGCTCTATGAGGAGACCCCAACATTAAGATGCTGAGACTATGCTGTGGTGGACCAGAGCCAAGGGGGGCTGCTGAGAAACATTACACTGATGCACGTGGCACATGGGGAATAGTGCCTCTTGAGAGTCCAACATCTTCTCCCTAATATAGTAATTATTGATTTACCTGCCACACAAGGCTTTGGCAACAGCCTAAAGATGACACAGCAGCATAATAAGGACTTTTTGCCCTTTTTATTCCACCCATCGTCCTGGTGGCACAACACAGAGGTGCCAGAGCTCAGAAGAAAGGAAAGGAAGAAGCAAGGGCAATGAGTTATGGTCTCCAGGGCTGAGAGTAACGCTGGACTAGGGGAACCAAAAAGCATGATATAGGCTATAGACTGAGATTTTAAACCTAGTTAAATTAGCTTGGACTTTTAAGCAACTAATCATGATTGAAAAATGGAGAATATGATTGAGATAACATTAAAGGACACAGAAGGGAGATTTTTACAGAGTAGGTCTGAAAATAGTGGTTAGAGAGAGAAAAAGAAAGTGTGTTTCCATTCAATTAAGTGAACTTTTCAATTTAACCTCATATTTCAAACCTTTTTCTTTTCCTTAGTTGTTATGTTGAATGAATGAATGAGTTAATGAATTTGAACGTTATCACTAACTGAAAAGTTAAATGCATGTTTTTCTACATTTAAAACAAAATAAAAGCCTCAGTGAGCAGATGGTAGAAGCTTTTATTTTCTAAGAGACAAAGAACCTGCCCCTGTCTTTTAACTCACAAGAGTGGGAAACTCAAGTCTCTCCCGTGGGTAAAGTCAGCCTTAGTAAATCACAGATTGTCAGGGAAGCCAATCTAAAGCTTTCACATTTTTTTTTTATTTTACTTAAATTGTCAAAAAAAAATCTTGTTTTTTAGTGAGCTATTTGATTTTTGAGAAAAATTAATACTTTTATATTGATATTTTCACTTTTATGAAATTAAATACACACACATTCTAAAAAGAATAATAAATTTTCCACATAGGGAAACTGAGATTGCCAAGAATAAAAATTTTAAATCTCAATACTTAGCAATAGCATTGACAGAGCCTAAATTCCAAAAGCGTTTAAATATGACAATAAGAACTAAAATTGCCTGCTCTCTCTAGATTACCGTTTTAAAAAAACTGCTATTCTAAGAAAAGCAACTGAAACTGCACATGTTTATTGTTTTATGGCATAGGATATTTGCTCTTATCAGAGTCTCATTGTTTGAAAGAGACTTTTTTTCCTAATGTGAATATGAAATATCTCCTTTGGGGTCAGAGGCATGCATAAAGATCTGTCATTTGCCTTTTAATGGGGTTTTCTGGTGACTCTACAGTTTCAAATCGTTCTACATGCATCAAATATTCCTTACTGAATGTTCTTGCTATGTGCTCTACAAAATGTAGATGGAAATAATTACAGTGAGGATGGCTTCATATGATGATGTCACTCCAGAGAAAACCTGCACCACAGGGAGCATTTTCCAGCAAAGTATGGCAGAAACTGCAGGGTAATCAAAGTGCAAATTCCAATTTATTTAAGCAATATTGTTCTTGCTCCTCCATTTCACAAAGTTGTCCTTTCTCATCAAATTTTTGAAAGAGAAGGAATGAATTTTACCAGCATAAATCTGAATGCTAGTTGACCTTTTTGAAAACTCTGCATAGAACACTGACATCAGCTGTCTTTTCACTCACACGGTGACAAAAGGAAGAAATTGAGGCTTATAAGGGATAAGCTGAATATATACAAGAATTGGTGCCATCCAGCTAGGCTTTTATTTGAAGAGAAGTAGATGTATATTGAAGGGAGTGCATTTGTTGATAACTCCAAGGAAGGGCTTGAACAAGATATGTATTAAAGGGAATTGTGTGTTCTGGATGGACATCCCAGGGACTAGCTTTGATTTGACTTAGCTTTTTACTCTCTGTCAACAAACAAATAAATTAACATAAATGGAATTGGTAATTCCTATTGGTAACAATTTGAAAGAGTTAAATGCTTTATTTATTTAACAGTTTATTCTTTTATCGGATGTTTATTAACTACCAATGATGCATCACTTGACAGTATATTATGTGAAAGGATTACAAAATCAAATAAGACACAGTTCTTGCTCTAAACATGCTCATAATTAGGAGGGACCTTTCTATTAGTAGGTATAAAATTACAATACAATGTGGTCAATTCTATGATGGAAGGAGGCCCTGAGTACTGTAGGAGAACCTAAAAGGGATTCTAACACAGATGGGTCTGGAAAAAATGCTTCCCAGAAACAGTGACATCTGATGTCTGATTTGAGTCTTTAATGACCAATCGATTAGGAAGGGGTGAAGTGAAAGAGTTTGAAAGCAAAGGCACTAGAGCTTTCAAAACACCCAACTTTTGTCTCTTTTTTCTTTTTTAAAGGCAAGGATAATGGGGAATAAAATTACTTTCCTTTGATTGGAGAGCAGAACATGTGAGAATGGTGGAAACATCTAGTGGAAAAAAGAAAACAGGAATCTTCTTGCAAAGAGTTTTATCTTTTATATTGTGTTAAAAATATGTAGATCTGGTTGTAAAGGCTAGAGTAGTTATTGACATAATTGCTCTTAGTCTCAGGCTCAACAGGCCCTTGTTCTGGAACCCATGCTTTCTTCATTTAACAGTCAAACACACAAAACAAAGCTACTATAAGAATGTAGGATCGCTTCTGTATTCTGGTTTTAACAAGCATTGGTGTCTCAGTTTCACACATAATTGAGAATACCAGCTCTTGTGAAGAATCTAGAGGCCCCAGGAAAACATCTCTACACATCTCTGGCCCCACGTCTACAGGTGGCTGGGCCCTCACTCCGAAGACCTGTGGTCCTGCTCCTGCAACATTGGAAATGGACACTGCTTCCATTTCTGGGAAGAGCTTGGAGAAGAAAAAATGGAAGTAGTTTTCTTTTATTAATATATGCTAATTGTTTAAACTTCCCTGATGACATGTATACAATAGATTCGTGCCTAACGAAGGACATTTTTCAAATCAGACTCGAAGAGCATCCATCCACTGCTTCTCTCTGTGATCTAGTTTTAGAGTAGTATTTCCAAAATTTGCACATAAGGCTGGGGAATTTTTACAGTGTTAAATATTTGTATTAATATTGACATTATTAAATTGTTTTCTCTCTTTCTTTTTTATGTATAGCATAAATGCACATGCTCACAGACACAATATATACATATACACACACATAAAGCATGGTAATTTTACAATGAATGCTAAAACTTGGATGGCTTTATATTAAAATATTAAATTTTTAAAAATTATATGAACACATCAGCTTTACTTTCAAATATTTTATTTATATTTTGATATTCTTATATTATAATTTGTCTTAATTTTATAGATGATTTTTAATATTTTGAAAGACAAGACTTTAAAAATATAAAAAATATTTGTTGTTTATTTTTACACTTAACTTACATTTTAATGAGTGAAAATACATTAAACTTTTGTAAAGTTAAAATATTTTAATCTTTTAGTCCATAACAGTCAACTGTTATATAAAAATCTTGATTAAAATAACATAGGAACTTCGCTAAAATGAGTATTATAGAATATAATAACTTACATTTTTTCAGTTTTTATTTCTCATTCTCTAACTCTATACAGAATACACACATGCACAATAATCTAATTTAGTTATTTTTACTAATTTCTTGAGTCATTCATATAAAAACCATGGCTTTACATATGTTGGTATTTTGTCAACAAAAAGGGGGGCATCAGGAAGGCATGATTTAGTTATCAGTTGTTAAATTGATTTATATATTTTTTATATCTAGCTATGTGTGTGTGGGATGCCACTTGTACTCTTTCCTCAAGTCCTGGTTACTGAAATATCTTAAGCAAGAGACTAGCATGATCAATAGTACACTTGAGAAAGATCACTCCAGTGGAGACAATAAGGCTAGTCAGCAGGCTAATCTCTCTCTTTACAGCTAATATTTTCACCTCTAGTCTGAACTTCTGGATTAAACTCACAATCTGCTTTCCATAGCATCTCTTTGGAGAGGTTTCGAGCCCTGCCTCTACAGATTTTCTGGCCAGCAAGTCCCAGGCCACAGGTCTATCCATTTTTGGACCAGGCATTTTTGACGGCTTGGTCGTAGGGCTAGATGGACCGAAGGCCTCTGTCTTTAAATAAAAGGAAAGCTGAGAATCCACTGGAGCCCATCTTGGGTCTCAAAAACCCAGGGTTTATGTGATGTCTCATTCCAACTGTTAGCTACAGGGACTGTTTGGGCAAAATACCAATATTTTGAGCCCATAGTAAACCCATCGATTGTAAAGCCCACCTAATTTGAGCAGCAAAATAAAAGAGACTCTTTAAAGTACTTGAAATCTGCAGCCTGAGCGCTACCCCAGTGAGTCTGCAAAATGTTCCTGGTTCTTCTCAGGTTACAGCTTTCCAATCTGATCCTTCACTGGCTCTTCAGGAATCCACTGCAATCCACTGTCTTCAGGGAGAAATACAGAGGAACTGGGTGGTTTTGAGATGCTATTTCAAATATTCTGCACAGGTTAATTTTATGGGCAGAAGACAATTATGAGAATAGAAACTAGAGTTAATTTTTTTTTTTCCAAAGCACTTTTCATTCTGGCTTCAACCTAAGATTGAAAGGAAAGTCTCCTGCCTACTCTCAAGCCAAAATAAGATGTACAATACATCCTAAGCAAGAGCCAGGAATTCTTTAATTAGTTGTTCTTGGACTTACATATTTAGAAAGCTTTTTTTTCTACTTTTATCTTTAAGAAAAATATAAAAGTTAAATTTGATGGTGATGCCTTGGTGACATCAAGTTACTAAAATGGAAAACAAATTTTGTTTAGAAAATACACTCTGTAATCTTAGATTGCTTTTATGTTTTATCATCATTGATAAGAGAATATATGAGAATTTTGAAAGTTAATAAGTACTAAATTAATAAGTACTAGATTATTAAGGAAATGAAATTGCGTTGTCCTGATAAGTTAAAGTTCATACATATAAATGTATAATTTATGTATATATGCATAAAATTATATATATGATACTATAGAGACAGAGTAGTATTTTAGTAATATAATTTCTGTTTTCAATTTGTATAGAATTTATGACTTTCTTATCACATCAGTAGGACTTCTGAAATGAATTTATGTAATTAACACTGGATTAAGAATAAGTTTTAAATCTATTACTCTGATTACTCTTATTAGCAGTTTAACAGGCTCTAATACATTTTACTCTATTTTATGTGTGACATCTCTCCATTTCCCACAGGATTGGGATGTGGCAGCATCATCCATCTCAAAGACAGCTTGATACAAGATTAGCATCTTCAACAAGAGTATCAGAGGCATGTAGATGAGCAAAATGCAATCGCAATCACTCACTATGAATTTCTTGGGAAAACTATCATACTTAAATAGCAACAATAAAATATGAATGTGGTTAAAATTACTGATGGCCAATTAGTTCTCCTTTGCTAAGTTTCATTCAAAATAGCCCAGGTCATATCCAAGTACGTTCTCATCCAACAGTTTACTGTTCTGGTTTTGGTCTGGGATCTGCTACTTTTTACATGTGGGCTTCTTTGCTGGCTTAACTTTTCCCTTCTTCAGTGTACTCATTTATAAAATGTGGAGGTATGGCACTTATTAGGATGTATTATAAATGTAGCAATACTTATAAAGATTAAATGGCCTGCTGTGCATAAAGCACTTAGCACAGAGCCTGGCAAATAGTGAGCTCATAATATCTTTTAGCCATTATAGTACCTGAAAACTGTATTTTACTAATACTTGAACAACTGTGTTTTTCTCGTTACATGTCCACAATAATTGACCATATTGGATATTTGTTTTGAGCCATAATGAAGATGGAGTCAAAAGATAAACCAGTTATCTCTCTTATTATAATTCAAAAGAATCATCTTTAAATAGTTTCAATTATAAACTCTGAGGAAGGAATATTCTTTATTAGGGCAAGGATAAAGAGAGCCAAAGCCACGAAGAATTGTGCCCCACTTAAAAATTCCCTCACAAGCCCAGGACAAAATAAAATTGATTGGTTGTAAGTAACAATTCTCCTGTTTTTGCCACCTGCATCATGTCTGGCTAAGATAGAAGAAAACGGTTCTTGTTACACTAATGGAGTTTTTAAAGCATTGCTCACAATCTTTCTATGGATTCATTTAGACGTAGCAGAGAGCTCTACAGCAGGACAGGGCTGCTTTCCTAGATGGCTGAAGAAAAAAAGGCTCTGCAGCCCTGTCTGAGAGTCTACCACAGTAAGCACGTGGAGTCATAAGCCACAGATTGGAAAACTTACAGGTTAGTACTTTAGAATATTTATTTTGTCTACTTCTCAAATATGTAGTCTGGAACATTTAAAATGATATTTTATTGGTGTACACATTTGTCCAAATTTACAACAGCCAATACTGCATGAAGCTTTGGGGACTCAAAATCATGGCTAACTGATTGTTTAGAAAGCCCATATGTGAAAAGCAAAAAAAGATCTTTCTGTGAATGTAGATAAAAGTGGGTCAAGCCAAGTGTATAAAAAATGAGATAATGGGAGATTCAGAGGGTACTCCCAAGGGAGCCAGTTTCTCTGATGTCCAACTGAACTACATATTAATGAAGGGTGAAAACCTCTCACAGCTGATAAGCAGGCTGTCTCCTGGCAATTATCATAGCTCCTGTTGCAAAATAGGTACTTTATTTGGACTTTATCCATTCCTTGACTTGATCTCTGTGAGGAAGCATAGCCTCAAATAATTGCAGGTCTATTAGCACATCAATTACCTAAAGACCTTGATTTTAGAAAGGAGTGGATTTTAATCAATCACTGCAAATGTTATCGAGAGATTAGTTGTCCCAGAGAATAAAATTAACCACAATTAGACTGTAATAACTTGCAAGAGCTTCTAGTATATATTTTCTGGTTCCTTTAGAATTAATGGATTTTGCTGCTACCTTGTATAGAAAAACATATGTTTAGACTTTTGCAGTAATAACTGGAAATAACGTTGTCTTTTAATTTCTTTGTAAGGAACCGAAAGGATGAAACTTAACTAATAAATAACTCACACTTTAATATATTAGAGATCTTACTAAACAAAGCAATTTAAGATAATAGAAATTAGAGTATGTTAAAAGAGCATCTCATTTTAGTCCTGAAATTCAAAGTTTTTAAAGTGTTGGTAGTTGGATAGAAAAGAGATGATGAGGGGTGATGAAAGAAAATGCAGAGATTCAGTGACAGTCGATTGAGATGACAACATGGGAGATCTAGAGACGTGGGCATTTTGTCAGGCATCTAGAAATCCTTGATGAGGGATCATATTAAAATATTCCACTTGCTATATTGAAGCTGAATGGGGGAATATTATAGTATCTGTAATAATTTATTTTAAACCACTTAGGCACACACTGTACAATACTAAGTATGTACTAGTTAGTTTAAGCTTTAACTATAGGACCATTCAGTTTCATGAATCAACAATCCACACTCCCAGGATAGTGCCAACTTTTCATTATATGAAAAAGGTTAAAAAAGGGCAATTAAAAGCCCTTTAACTTTCTATATCTTGATCGATACCTGAGGATTTTCCAATCATTATAAAGAAGGTCAGACATGGCTTTGCTCAGTAAAATTAGTGACTTGTTATTCAGCACGATCACTGGTAGAACTGTACTCTGATGATATAAATTAAAAATTGTTCTAGAGATGTGACCTGGCTAAAACAGTTTAGCAATGTTGCACATATTTGTGTGGACAGAATGTAAGAATTCAGAGAGGTTCAAAGCCTGTGTTCTTAGAGATGACCCCTGATGCTTGATTTTTTTAATGGCTCTGTGGCTGGTCCTTGATTGCCAGATGCTGAATATAAAAGTCAGACAGATTCACACCTCCAAAATGTTGTAACATCTGCTTGCAGAGAAAGTTTCACACAGGGTGGTGGTCAGGGGATCTAAAAAGGCAGAAAGGTGAGATTTCATCATGCTTCAGAATAGGTGATATTAACTATTTGGAGTTTAACTGCACAAAAATGTTTGTTTAATATATTCTAATTTATGACAGCAGAATTTGGTCTAAAGCTCACTTTCATTATAACCTGGTGATAAGGTTGTTTAGCTAACTTCCACTCACCTCCAACTATTTAGTAGTTAACTTTCTCCACCAAAAATAATTTAAAAATTTTTCTTGTCTGAATTGGCTTAGGCCACTTTGAAACATGACATCAGATTATTCCCACTTTAGAATTAAGTGGAAATGTCAGAAATATCTAAATTACATTTAATTTATGATCCTGGTATTGTTATAGGAAGATCTTAACCTAAGTTTAAGGGTTCCAAAATTGGATAGAGAAAAATTACATTTTTAATTTCACTAACTGCTAACAGAATTTAGTATTTCCTTTAATTCTGAATGTAGACAAACTACATTTTATCAACATCTGTGACTTTGTTACTGATAGAAATTAGATGTTTTTAGTATCATTTTATGATTGTTGCGGATAGCTCTAAGTATCATTTAAGATCATCACCACTTAAAAATTATGGTTGTTATTAGATCAACTGCTAGACCTTTTTATTTAATATATCAGTGAAGAATTACATGACTTACTATGTCACAGACTTGCTTTTTTAAATAGTCTGAAATTTTATTTTAATATAATTGGCTTTCTTTTTAATGTTATGTATTTTGCCTTATTTAAAAATAGTATTTGAGAAAGGGGTTGATAGGAATCACCGGACTGAAAAAAAGTTTCATGGAACCAAAATAATGTTATGAACATCTATCCTAGAGGATTCCTTAAATGCCACGCCTACTGCCAAAATTAAACCTGCCTAAACTATCTCCTTGTTAATGTGACATCATAGAAATAGGTGAAAGATGTGTGTGTGTGTGTGTGTGTGTGTGTGTGTGTGTGTGTGTAGAAGGGGTTGTATTGAGATATCAAAGAGAATTTAAAGAATAAGGGCAGTTAGTGGAGCAGTTCCAGGAGAAGAAGAGAGCAGAGTAAATGAAATTTTTGGTATGTTTTCTTGAAATTCTCTTTTGCAATTTATATGTTAAAGAAAGAGAACTATTTACTAAAACTCTTAGCCTAACCTCTCTCCTACCTCAACATCTCCTTCTGAGGGCAACCGAAACTAAAATAGGCACTTGGTATGGGATGACTATACAGCCTGCCGAGCTGTGATGCTAGACCACAGACATTAAGGCCTTGGGCTGACAATCTGGTCAGAATTACTTGCTCTGGGTTTAATTTTAGTGGAGAAAAAAGTCTCTGAGACCTCCTTCATTGGATACAGCTTTCTTACCTCCAAATGTGTATTGCCCAAACTAGAAAGGGGGTTCCAGATTCTTGACCAACCTGAAATAGATGTCTGTGCTTGGCAGATCTTCATGGAGAATCTTCGCTCTGTTCATTTGTGAAACCTAGAGAGAAATGGTTGGTGAGTGCCAGTGTAGTCAGATCTCCCTAGTTCTCAATTGACCTCTCTGAGAAAAATCTTAAGAGTATCTGCCCCTGGAAGCCTCAGGTGTGAAAATACAAAACCTAGGGGCACTAAGTTTGGTTCCTAACTGTGTCTCTTACTGTTAAATAACACTTTGTTGCCTCCTAGAGACTCAGTTTCCACATCTATAAAATGATAACAATAATGATAATGACAACAATAAAATATCGTCTTCCTTTTGAGTTCTTGTGAGGTTTAAATCACATTCAAATATATAGCATATATAGGTATTTATTAGATGTAAAATTTTCCAAATCCTTTCTTCCTGGAGTGAAATATCTACAGATGCTCAATAGCCTCTAGTAAGACAAATTTGATCTCTCTGAAAAGCCCATTTTAAGGATTTTTTTTTATTTTGCATGTTTCTCTTCTTAAAAGTGTAAAAAAAGAGCTACAGCTTGTTTTTATTGATATTTCAGTAAATAAAGACCATGGTAGTCCATGTTAGACATTAATGTTCTAGGGGAACAGAGTCAAATTAAGAAGTAAAAAAAATGCATAAAAGTAGCTGCCTTATTTTCCGCATAAGGATGTGTTCTTTCATTTCTTTTAATTATTCACAAAGCACTTTGTGTTTTCATACTGCCATTTTAGAAACCATTGGAAAAAACAAGGGTAGGAAGATTAAACCATTTGTTGTAGGAACTGTGGTGTTTCTCCTCAAGTAGTTCACAGTGTACTTGGAGAAACGACAAATTATCAAGTATGAGAATCTGTAAAGAGCTCAAATATGCTGCTCTTCTACTTGTTTATGAACCTCCGTAATGGGCATACCCTCCACCACTGCTTCCCCAACCTAGGAGTTATCTTTGTTCCACTCTTTCCTTCATTCCTCTACATTTAATTTACCAGCAAGTCCATTTTTCTCTGCTGCCAGCAAATATAACAAATCCGATCCTTCTAGACCAAGCCTTCATCATCTCTTTTCCAGATGACTAAAATAGGCTCCTAAAGCATCTTTCTGCTTTCACTCTTTCAAAATCTACTCTCCATACAACAGCCAAAGTAACATTTTTTAATAGTATAAATTAAATCAAGTAACTCCCTGCTTAAAACTATCTAATAATTTTCCCTCCTATTTAGGCTAAAATTCAAATGCATTAACAAAGATTTCAGAGTCCAATGTGGGTCCTCATATGTACTCTCTCCTAGCTCAGGGTCTTCATTTTGGGCATTCTCTCTGCCTCTCATTGCTTTTCTTCCTAATATTCATATTAATGGCTTTAAAAATTGTTTTTAATGTCATTTATTTCTCAAGGAGACCTTTTATAGCCATTGGATTACTTGGAAGAACTTCATCTATTTTAATTCTACTTTGCAATGATCATTCTGTGATTTTTGATTTATTTAATGTTGATATAGTACTTTCTGTGTGCTACTCATCATTATATAAATTCTTTATGCATTTTAACCACACCTCCTTCTTGGATGATCCCTTATACGTCTAGGGTTTCAACAAACATCTGCATGCATGATCCCTAAGGTTGGGCATTATATTTCCTCTTATTTATGATTGTATGTCTGGATTTAGTACAAGGTATAGCAAAGAGGAAGTGCTCAGTCTATATTAAATGATTGGTGACTTTTAACTTACATGTGTTTTATAGTCATTAATTGTTACTATATGGTAATGCAGGGATCTCAAAATTGCATTAAAAATTAAATTTTTTACCTTCCTCCCAAACTACTTTTTCCTTCTGTGCTGTGAACATCAACGGATGTTAATAGCACCTGCATTGATGCCAAAGCTAGATACTTCATGCAGATGACTCTCGGCAAATTTCTCCTCTGCCAATTTCTGCTGAAATAGTCTAAACTCTAAAATAGTCTAAACCTTCCAAGATGCTGAATGAGTTAGAGCTTACTTTACTAGTTTTTGTTTCTCTCCTGCATCCCTCCACATGGTATGCTATAATGTTATCATAATAAATGCTCGTTCGCATTTAAGGTGTCATGTATTCTGCTCCCTCAGGTTCTAACACTTTCCTCTCATTCCCATTTTATTCAGTATGTCCCACTGCCCTTGACCTGCATTGACAGCAGCCTCACACAAGCTTCTCCTTTATAATTTCCCATCCCTTTTTGAAACATTTCCTTTGGGAAGTGAGCTGTCTCTCTTGCCTTCTGTGGCATGCTAAAACATGGTTCTGATTCAGGACACATGGAGCAGAGTGCTGAGAATATGTATTTTTAAAAAGCTCTTCAGGTGATATTAATGCAGCACAATTATGAATCATCATTTAGTAAATACTAACACACTGTATTATAGATGGCCATTTATTTGTCTGTGTTCTTCACTAACCTGTGAGCACTGTGAGAAAGGAAAGGTAGATATCTTGTTCACATTCTAAAAAACACAGAATCCAGCAATAAGAGGCATTTTTTTTGTCATATAAATGCATAAACTTTGTGACTTTTCTTTGACTATTCAGGGTTCTGACCTATAATTTTAGGTTATGAGTAAGAGTGAAATGTAGCTAAGTCATTTTAGTAAGCTATGTCTCACAAACCTATCAAATACTATTCAAAAATTTCCCATAGCTTTGATAACATTGCCAGATATTCCATGGGACATATATTAGAACTTAAATCCTAAATGCTAATGGTTTCCAATATTTTTATAAAGAAATGAAAAAAATTGCTAAAATTCAAAGTCAATATTATTAGCTTCCTTGATAGATTCTTTATCCTTGATCAATATTTACTAAGAGTTTCTTTTGAGAATAACATTGTAGGATACGTGTTAAATTGAGAATAAATTGTTAAGTATAAATGCCATTACTGAAATCCAGGTAAATGTCAAGGTAAATGTAAATAATGGTGAATTAGATGGAAGTTTACATACATATGTACACACACACACACACACACACACACACACACACACACATACACACTTTAAGCTTGGGTAATATTATTGCTTGTGAATGTTACCTAACACTGTTACAAGTGTTATACTGAAACCAATTTGAAGCTTTATCAGTTGAAATAGAAATGAAATGTTTTCCCTCTTAAAGACAATTCTATCTCTTCAGCTCCTTATGCTCTACATGCAAGTTTCTGCTAATCATCCCAGTGCTGCTTGTTTTGCCATTCCTTTCCCCTCGTTATTTTCATACAAATAATAAAAAGTGTTTTAAACTACATTTTAAAACTTAATCCTGGCTTTTACGTTTTTTAAAATTACAAATTAAATATGATTACTTTGGGGGGTATTTATAATACTTAGAGAATGGGATAAGATAAAAAGAATTGCACAAGTAATTTACATGACTTTCTACTCTGAAATTTGTTAGAATGAAATCTATGAGTTTGTAACTCTGCCCTCAAATTGTATAGGAGAGTCAATTTGTTAATTAAAACTAGATTTTGATCTGTTTATTAATGTAATACATAATCATTGTAGCACATTTTGATGATTTAGAAAATTATAAATGAAAATGCATAATGCCATATGCGGAAGATGATCACAGTATCTAGTGTCTACACTTGTTTTAAGAGAATAAAAAATAGACCTTTCCACCAGTGGTATTCTCTACCAAGTGGTGGAAACTGTTTAGATTACTCATTTGAAAAAGATAGAAGCTGCTCCTGAGCTCAAATGAAAAAAAAAAAACTGTGGATAATTAACGTAGACTAACATGAGCATTGGGCAAAAAGTATGGGAACTATGCCATGCATTTGATATCTTTGATTTTGAATAAGATATCCATGTAGACAAGAATATGTATAATTTATTTTTTAGTATGGATGAAGCTAATTTTTGAGGAAATGAGATAGCAAAGGTGTGCAAAAAGCTTTTAAACCCTCCTAATAACTTGTGAGCAACCTGTAATGTCATTGATTATATGTAGAGAATTAAACACATTTCATCAAATTTATAACATTAGCAATTATTCATTTTATTTAGTATGCCTTTTACTTTGGGCATGGCCCTTTCTATTAAGTGCTGTATCTCTTTAAAAATATATATATTTCCAACTATAGGCTACCAAGCCTTTGGGGTTTACCTCCTGATTATCGTCTTTTAAAATTAATTTATCATTTTTTGCTTACCATTTTTCCCAGAAAAGAGCAAAAATGAGGGGTGGAATGGAGAAAGGGAAAAAAAAGAAGATGAAAGAAATGAAGGAAATGAAATAGTAAAGAAAAAAAGAATAAAGAGTAGAAGTTGGAATATTAAAAGGGAAGAGAGAACACAAGAATTTAGAGAGATTAATTGAACAGCAAATCCCAGGAGAAAAGGAAAATGAATCCTTAAAAAGAAAATAGAAAAGTCAAGACCCTCTCAGACAGTCCCCTCTGGGGATGCTGACTGGACACCCTGCCCTCCTACGATCAATATGGTCATTTCCAATTAAGCCAAAGGAAAAGCTAACATACAACAGGGATGCCCCGCCTCCACCCACTCCTATGAGCTTTGGGCGTAGCAGAGGAAGAAGTCTGTATTTGGATAAATGATGTCATTGAGCTGAGGTGAGATGGGAGCAGTGAGAAAATGGAAAGGCAATATGCTCAGGCACTTTCTACTGTTGTGGGTGGGAACCCAGTGAGCCGATATTAAATAAGCAGAGGAAAGCTGGACATTGGAGGGAGGAAATGGCAGGGAGACAAGAGCTGTGGGAACCTGAACTGGTGCCCCACAATTACAGAGCAAAGGAAGAGCGATGAGGGTCAGAGGCCTGCTCACTAATGTGTCAGGGGAGAGCTCAGAATACTTCAGCTAGACTGTTTGTTAATGAAAATAATTGAAAAAAAGGTAGACAAGCATTTGTGCTGGATTTTTGCACTTGAGTTAATATGCCAGAAGGAAAATTATGTTCATAACCTGTGGCTTCCTAGAGATACTACATATATATTTTGCATTCTTCTTCTAAAAGGTAGAATATTAATCTTTGCTAATATGGAAGAAACAGTGGCTTCACCTTAGAAATGGTGGTTTTTAGTTAGGAAAGATTGTGGAGAGAATACTACTATTCTAGCCAGTGGAATAACTCCTCCTTGTCAACTTAATGGAAGTGGTCAGTCTCAGAGACTTGAGAAGGGGTACCTAAATTCAAGGGAGCCAGTAGGAAATGAGAGGATGCATGCTCTGTCTTAGTCTGTTTTGGCTGCTATAAAATATAACAAACAGACTGGGTAGCTTATGAAGAACAGAAATTCATTTATCACAGTTCTAGAGGCTGGAAGTCCAAATTCAGAGTGCTAGCATGGTCAGTGAGGGCCCATTTCTGAATCACAGGCTTTTCCTTGTATCCTCACATGGTAGAAAGGGGTAGAGATCTCTCTAGAGCTTCTTTTACAAAGCACTAATCCTATTCATGAGGGCTCCACCTTCATGACTTAAGCACCTGGCAAAGCCCCTTCCTATATTAACACCATCATCTTTGGGGGTTGGAATTTCAACATATCAATTTTATGGGGAAGCACTTTCAGACCATAGTGGCCCCCAAAGGGAATATTTTGAAGTAGCAATGATTAGAGTGTTTGCAGTGAATTTTCATGAGTTCCTCTTTATTCTAACTTCTCAGATCTTTCAAGTAGCAAATAATAAAAATAGAAAACGTATATTAACTTTTTTAAATGGCAGCAGCATGAATAAGTTGGAAATATCTTAAGGTGAAGTTAGCTTTTGAATATTTGCTCTGATTTTTACTAACTCTAATTCATAGAGTTGTTACAATGATTAAAGCGTATGGTATATAAATCCTCTGGTTCCCAGAGGACTTACAATAAATATTAGCTCTTATCTTCTCCTTTTTACTTTAAAAGTTTAACCTTAGTTTGTTGGCTGATACATGCTAAGGCAAATTTTTGCCAGTTGACTCTTTTGAGTGTTATATAAAACTGCTCTTTTATAATTACTCTAATGAAATACCTTAAATGACCAAATTGTACCCTTAATCTTCTATAGTAAAATAACATTAATAATGATGACATATCAGAGGAAATTTAACTACTAGATCGCATTATTTTAAAACTCAAGTTCTGTAAGTGAAGGAAGGGGTAGAAAGGCAAGAAGGAGATGGTAGACTCAAGCAAGACAAAATGAACGTAGAAACTTTTCGTGGAGGTATGGTAAAATTGAAAGAACCATAACAGTTCAAGCAGGAAGGGGCAGCCAAATGGAGCTGTGGCCTTCCATGGAAAAATGCAGCCACCTCTAGCCATAGACAAGTAGAGGGAGAACTTGGGACTTAACATGTTTGACTTCATTCTGCTCCTGCCCTCTACTCTATGAAAGGCTCTAATTATCTGAACTCATTGAGAAATCAGAGTAAATCTGGAAAAGGAAACAAAAATTATCCAGCATAGTGTGTGTGTGTGTGTTTTTTTGTGTGTGTGTGTGTGTACATACACATATGTAAAATGAAAGTCAAAAGAGATTTATTCCATTATCTCCATCATGAATCCCCAACCCCTCAAAGCATAAAGTTAAATGCTATAACCTGATTATTTGGTTTTGGAAGATAAATAATTTAGGTGGTTATATCAGAGCAGAAGGTCAGAACAGTAATTCATCATATAATTTTCAAGTTCTTACTGTGCACTGAGAGGATAACTGAGAAATGACTTAACTAGCCCAAATTTAGTTTCTGTTCTTTGGAGGGAAAGAAAGATGGCTCCAAACTGAGATCAGATGTGAGTGGGGTTAAAGTTTCCATGTGCTTCTTAAGAAGGACTGAAATAAATCCCCCAGTGAACAGGTCATCTATTATTTACCTCACTTAACCCGGGACTCATGGCACTAGAAGTATCATCATGGGAACTCTAGTTTGGCCTTTGGACTAATAACTTTCTTGGGAGGGAGCTATTTTGCTGTGAGAGGGACTGGATGTTCTGCTAGATGAAAGCGTTCAGATGTTAATAAAATTGGATTCATCTCTGACCCATTTTCTAGTCCTTGGTGTTTCACCTGAGAGTGAACTCAAGAGACAGCCAATTGGGATATAAAGTGCTAAGCATGTTTCTAACATTTGTTTTACAAGAGGAGCTAAACAATTTGTGATTTTATGTTTTTATCATAAGTAACAGTTTATATTTTCAAATGAATTAAGAGCAAATATGAAATCTGTAATTAGTGAGCTGATGACCCAGTCAATCCTTTTCATTTCAGGGATCAGATAAACAGAGAAAACACATAATCTCTGAGTTTGGGGAGGACTAGGCATGATAATCTCCACCAGACCTAAAAAATTCCAAGAAGTACCCTCACTTTTTCAGCTAGAAGAATGTGGAGCTGTGGAGGAGGCAAGTTATAAACACTGTTAGAAATTTTGTCAACATAAGAAATCAATTTCAGTTTTTTGTTTTTTCTTTATAATTAAATTTCCCTTTAGACAATTTCCCTTGAGATAAGACTGTCCTTTATTTCAGATATTCCTTAGATATCTATGAAAGCAATGGTGAGGCTATCAACTATAAAATTCCAAGAAATTAACTGCCTGGAAAATGGAAAGGAAAGAGCACTGAGCTGGTGTTACTATAAAACACTTAAGAAAGTGTTTTATTCATTAGAAATCAAAGTGAATCGATGCTTAAAAGTATTTCACTTGCAAATTTTCTCAACGTAGATGTAGGCTGCTATATAACACATCAGAGTAGTCTTTCAAAGCACAGGCATTATGTCTGTTTTACTTAAGCCCTACAAATGTTTTCCCATTTTAGTCAAAATAAAACCCAAGCCACTCATTCTGGTTTTAAAGGCCCAGGATAATCTGGTTCCTGCCTGTCTTTCCCACCTCATTTGCTACCATTTCTCCCCATACTGTACTAGCTAACCTAAGCCTCTTGTTCCTTGAATGAGCCAACATTGTTTTTGTTTGGGGTCTTTATGTTTTCTGTCCCCTCTGCCAGGATGGCTCCTCTCTTAGAACTTCATCTGGGTGCCCTCATTTGATCATTCACATTCTTGTGCAAATGTGACCTCTGAAAGAGGCTGTCCTTGAAGACCTTTCTGAAACCAGTGCCTCACCTTTATCCTTAACCTTGATTTGTGTTTTCTTTAGAGCATGTGCCATTAAGTGAAATTTTATTTGTGTGCGTGCACGTGCACGCGCGCGCGCGCGCGCACACACACGCGCGCGCGCG